>KK121306.1:194785-209203 GCA_000611955.2 Stegodyphus mimosarum
AAAAAAAAAGCATTTTTATCTCCGGCGCACGAGACTTACGGAAATTCTAAAGATACGTTCATTTTAAAATGATTTTGAACTGAATTTTATGGTTTGAGTACATAGTACATGATATTTAATACATGATATTTAATAAAAAAAGGTAGCACACGAAACGTTAAAAAAACGCGCCTTTGGACGTAATTTAAAATCTGAAATCTTTCAGATTTTTTTTTTTTTATTTTTTTTATATTTTTTTCCGAGTAGTTAAAGAATACTCTTCTAAACTCTAACCACCGTTTTAGAAAGGGTAAGCGCATCCATAAAGTAGCATTTTCTTTAAGTGATTCTACCTTGCGACAGGGAAATAGTGGCATGGAGCTAAGGCCGGCAAAAAGTAGGTGTTAGCAAAATCTGCTTTTTAGCTCAAATGTTCCCATAATAGGTTATACTCATCTCGCAACGGACACTTTTTGAAATGCTCTGTGTATTCCTGTCTCGCGCAACTTACCCCTTCACAATATGCGACTAAAAGACAGCAGAAAATTATTCTCCATTCCTCTTTTCGTTCTTTCATTTCCAGGTCACAAAGTAATATTAATGTCTTGTTCTCTTAATGTAGTAGATATAATTAATATTTTGTCAACAAACTTCTGTGGTTTTTAATGGCGAAAAATCACAATGGCCGTCGCAATAGCACGATACACGGGCTTGATTGGTTTCATTCTATAAATTAAGAAACGAAAATACTACTTCAAAGAAAAATGTTCACATGAAGTTCTCTTTCATTTCCAACTTGTAAATGACTGATAACAACATCGCAATTTTCGTTTTATTAGTTTTGGCTTGGAATTGACTTAACCATGTATTTGTTAAGCAATGAAATGTGACCGTACATTTTAAGCACATAACTTTCAACAAGTCATGAAAATGTGAAACGATTGTCTATTAACTCACTACTACTATCTGCGTAGCTTTAAAATTGTGTTCAACGTTATTAACCGAAGGTAGTGTTTCTTTCTTATTTGTTGAAAATTTTGCAAAGTTCAGATCTCGTTGCTTCATAATTTTGAATTTTAGAACACAGTTTTAAGTATACAACTTTATTATAATTTTTACAGTTAGAACATTATTTTATCTGAAATGCAAATTAATTTCAAGAATTGTTAACTTTTCAATAGAGTTGTAGAAACATTAGGAATTGTTTTTGAGAGCAAGAAACGTGAAAAATGTGCAGTACCCTCGCCTGGACTCGAACCCTGGACTTTTCGAATAAGCGCCGAGTGTGCTACCGTTACTTTACGAAAGCATACTGAAAGAAGGGACAAAATATCTTATAAACTCTCTCCTTTTAAAGGGCAGCTGAGGATTAGGGGACCCAATCGCCAAATCTTGGTGGTAACGAATTATTGGGCATTATCTTTTAGTTCGCGCTCTATTGTAGAGTCATTATCTTATTTGATACGGGAGATTTAAAAATGTGCAGTGCCCTCGCTGGGATTCAAAATCTGGACCTCTCGAATATGCATCGAGTATGCTTCTAATTACACCAAGGCGTGTGGAAAGGAGGAAGAAAATACCTTACGGCGTAATTGAATTAGGGATTGATGTAGTTAATATATGCGCTCTGGAACATGTTAACCATTCGAATCGAGACAAATTTTTATTAATGATTTAAAATTCAGTTTTTTAATTAGTGAAACGATTGAATATGGCGTCTAACGTTAATTTAGTTTCATTTATCAAAATATAATAGACCTTACATTTACTAGTTCGAGATAAGCAGAAAGTTTATATCGTTTCAATTGCATTCTGACTTATCAAGAATGATACGTTTAAAGAACAAATTTCTAATTTTGTTATTTACTATAAAAACTCTGTCAAGGATATCCGGCATTTTATCGAAATACAGAAAATTCAAATATATTCAGTTCTTTATAAGCCTAAACAGACTACTCTATATTGTTAAAATGCTTTATTGAGGTCTGTATTTATATGGGATAATTATGCGTTATGTCAGAATGTGTAAATTATATACGTACAGGTTTTTCTTCTTATCAATTCAATACTGTTACATATCATACAAATATTTTAGTAAACTTATTGATTTTTACGGTGGCCGAAAACAGTAGCTGGATTACCAAATTCTTTAAGGTCGGAAATAAGGAGCCCTCCTGACTCCGCTTTTTGTTGATCTAGTTGTTTTCTTATACTATATGAATTTGTCAGCTTGTTTGGAAAAAAATCTCAAATTCATCATTATCTATGATTTGAGCATATATCTGGCTATCTAGTGCTAGAAAATTTAACATAAAATATAGTATATATAGAACAGTTTTATTCGAAATGGAAAACGTTTGGTCTAGTCACCGTCGTATGTCCACTGAAACTCAAAACTTTATTCCAGTGCTCCTGGAAGTACTGCGCCTTTTTCTCTCAGGCAAAACCTTCGTTCATATTAGATAGCTTGGATTTTCTGAAAATGTTGGCCTTACAGAGAGAGAGAGGCTATAGTGATCAAAGAAAATGACTTGAAAAGGAAGAGAATAACAATATGGCAAATATAATGATTTTTGCATGACAGGGATCTTTATCTAATCAAAGAAATGCAACGCATTTGCTTAAATGTCCGTTGTCCAAAGTGTGACTTCTCTCCGAGTAGGCGGAAGATACTCTAACTCTGTACCACAGCTTAAACACCGATGATATCGTTTAACATATTTCTTCCACAGACATTAAGTTTGACATTAAGTTTGGCCCTTTTGACGGTCTCTTTCAATTACTTCGGGTCTCATACACGTGACATGAGTTTTAGGCGAAATGTTTAAACAGAGAGATATACTAAATTTCGTTCAAAGCACGCCAGATTATTTAGATCTCACTAACATCGAGCGCTTCTAATCAAGGATTCTTAATACCAATTATGGCAGCATTTAGAAGAATTCATAATTATTAAAGGATTTGGAAGGACCTTGAATTTTATGATAGCATCTAGTAGAACCTTTGATCACCTGAATAATTAAATAACATTTTCTGCAGCGATTGCAAAACTGGATTTGAATGGATAATGGATTGAATGGTTAACTTTATTTGAATGGACTTTATTCATCAAGTTATTTTCTTCCTATTAAATACTAAACAAAACCATATATTAATAAAACGGCTTTAAAGGTAACTTATTTAAATATAAAGTGAATAAGATGGAATTATTTACTTATATCAAACTGCATAAATTTATTTTTCTGTTCGATCCATAACCTTTATATCTTTCTTTGTCGACACTCCACTCAGCACTTCAGAGTGCAAATAGTTGCTAACTAAAAGAAACTTTAAGAAAATGCAAAGTTATGCTAAACTCTAATGATTTCCTGGCTCGTCTAAAGCCAGCTCTCACTTGTACTCTTTTAACTGCAGAGCATCGGTTCTGTGTTAACCTATAAAAAATAAACCTACTCCAATGATACGCGATTAAATTCATTCTTACAAAACATGAATGCATGTTATGCAAAATCAAGTTTGACGGATCAAAAGTAAATAAATAAATAAAATACGAAATAAATTTATCAAAATTATAAAAAAAACAGTGTTTTCAGTTTGTAACTGAAAGAGCTATTTTCATTAAAACCTCAGTAAGAAGCATTTTGTTTAATGTTACATAACCGTAATATTAATAATTCATAATTTCTTTTTATTTCCTTCTACGAAGTGAACAGAAAGTATTGTAATCGCGAAAAATTTCGGATATCATATTTCAATGAAAAAAATCCATTTTGACCGCTATTGAATGCAATTTAACGATGTTTTTGTATGACATATGTACTTAAGGACAGAATGAAGAACAAATTGAATGAAGAATCCCCAAGCAAATTATGAAACTGATTTAAAATGGATTCAGAAGAGATTTTTCGTGGCGTCTATACGTACGTACGTATGTATGTACGTATCTCGCATAACTCAAAAACGAATAGCCTCAGAACGTTGAAATTTTGCATGTGGGACTGCTATAACATGTAGACGTGCACCTCCATTTCTGGTTGCCAATGAGCCGCACCAAAAGTATATAAATATATGTATACATATATCCACTTTGTTACTCGGCTGAATGAACTTAGTTCCTTTATTCTTATAAGTTTGTAAATTGTGAATTTCTTGTTTTAAAAATGATTGAATTATGTTGTTCTTATCTATCGGTTAAGATTTTTATGCCCTTAGTTAACCTGTATGCAATAATTGTGAAATTATAAACAATTTAAAAGTTTTTTTAAGTGCGGCTTGGCGTAATTTTCGGTTATGATAGCGGCCACATTTGTTTACATTTGAAGCTTAGCAGAATAGTGGATTTGTTGCCAATCTAGAGAAACTAAGATTCGCAACAACGAACTAACGTCTTCTTTTATTACTGCGAATTAAATTATGCTTGATTCATTCTGTAATTGTCACTTATGTTATTAGCTGGTTTTTGCTTACAAATTGTAATTTTGATAGTAAAAAAAGTTTTCATAATTGTTTTAACTGTACTTGGTGTTTTACATTTTTATATATCTTTCAATTTTAAATAAAAATATTTTGAATTTTTATGTATTTTTGCCTTACCGCGAAGTGAAAACTGAATTAATTAGTAGCGCATGCGCATTAGGTAAGCAGCGCTGAATCTTCTGTGAAAAACTGTTTCTTTTTTATTTGTTTAATTTTTTTATACGTCTTTTTAGATTTATTATGGTATTTGAACAGAACATGTGGGAACGATTAGATAATTCTTCAGATGATACAATTTGTTTTGATTCTGAGTTATAAAATGAATTAGATGTAACGTTGTTAAGTGAACCCAGCGCCAGAGTATCGCTACGTTAAATAAATATAGTGAATTTTAAAAAGGGCATTTATTCTATTGTGGTTTATGCGCTATCGGCGAAGTATATTTAATTCAATCCAATAAATTTAAATGAAATGAAAGAAAAATGCGCATAATTTAATATTCCGGTACAAGAAAGTCATGTGGTGTACTTTGTTATCGCTACTAATCATTAAGAGAAGATGTTTTGTTTCAGCGAAATATCCTAATCTTCGTCAACAATATCTCCATGTTTTGTCAAAATTTTGTAATTTTTCATAGGTTTCTTTCAGCTAATAGATCTTTGCAATATTTCATAGTATGGATTTAACAACTTGTGAATTTCTGTCTTACATTTTATTCTTTTCTCGGAGAAAGTATTTTTTTTAAATATATAATTCTAGATTTTTTTTTCAAATGGAGCGAAGTTCATTGTTTCTTCCTGCGGCCTTTTCGACAGTGATTTATCTTAATTGTATAGTATATTAATACGTTATGATATTGGAAACTCTGCCGAAAGTACTCAACTGTTAATGCAATTTCCTTTCTTTCCCATTTACAGAGTTAAAAATGGACCTGAATTTATTAGATAACATCAAAGCTGCCTAAGGAAGGAAAGCTTTAATAGAGGACACTCTAAACGTAAAATCTCAATCACATATGCTATTTGTTGCCGAAACACGACGTCGAAAGATACATTTCTCGGAATTGCGTTTCAACAAAAACGGGTTACCATCTTCACTTGGTAAACAGACTTAAAAGCTAAACAGGAATCAGTTATCGCTCAGATTGGCGAAAGACGTTTGCTTTCAAATTCCGTGTATACACAAAATATATTTTGTAATTATTTTAATACTGTTGGCTCAATAACTTATGAAAATGACATGTGTTTTTATATTAATTGTTACTTTTAAATTGTATATTTGTTTACTCCGATTCTTGTAATGATCTATTGTATATATTTTTGTAAATACTTTTATATTGTACATTCAGTGATTTGTCATTTTTTCTGATTTTATTATTGTAAACAACATTTTTGTACCCATGTATTTATTTAATAACTTTTATGTACACAATATAATGTCATTTCATTTACTGATATATCTTTTGCGATCAGTGAAAAATATTTATTTTATCACCAAAATGTTAAATATTTCCTAAAGGGTCCTTGCTCAGTTTTTTTTTTAAATTCCCAAGTAAATTACAAATGCAAAGGTTATGTATAAATGGGTGAATTTTAATGACTAGTCTAATGCACAAAATGCACTTCAATTATTTTTCAGCTGTGTATTCCATATCCATGATAATGCGCACAGAACACAGAACTGATGATTACAGTTGCTGTCAATTACATGATCATTATATGAATTAGAAGTAACTTCAAATAAACTTTTTGGCAATGTTCATTTTTGTATTCATTCAGATACATATATACATACACATCTAATAAGTCATATATTTACATAAACATAGAAAGAAAATTGTGATGGTTTAGAAGTTGTTGATGTATGTTTATTAGTATTAATGTAATGAATAAGATTTATGTTAATGAATGTATATACGAATGTTTTTCACCATTCATAATAATAAATCCATAAATTTTCAATGGTTCAATATGTAGCATTGATAATAAAAATATAGTTCTTAATGTATTTATAATCTAAAAAGTATTTCATTAATAACATGAAGATAATAGCATATAAATATGCTGTTTACAGTATGTCGCTGATTATGCAATTTTTTCAATTTAAAAGTAGTAAAAATAATTAACAGAAAAGTAAAGTCGCGCATATACAAACAGCTTTTAAAAAATTATTCACCTTAAATTTAATAACAAAAATTCTATTATATAATAATAACATTTCTTTTCACACGATCAGCACGAAATACGACAAATTTGGCGAATAATTTGTAAACGAATCATAAAAATTTAATGAAAAATAAATGAATCATAAAAATTTAATAAATTTAATGAATACATAAATATTTTAAAAGTAACTTAGACAGTTATACTACAGCAAAACATCAATATATATACAGCTTTTTCCGCATTTCTTCAATTAAATCGGCTTCTACTTCCACCGTTCAGGAACAGTTGCAGCCATCGCCATATTGAAAATTGCCCGTGACCTTTCAGAAGCAGAACTTTCATCTGATTGGCTGATCTCTACGTGGAACACAGCTGCGAATGAAGCATTTTCGGAAAAGTTTCAAAATGTTTCTCATAGCCGGGATATCCTGTCCTCGGCTAGACGGATATCCCGGCTATGAGAAATCCCGGCTTTAACATTTCTCGGAAACCTCCCGTTTAATCTAGTGCTACTAGTATCTCGTTTCTCGGAAATGTCCCGCATAGCAGCGTGCGTTGCTAGATATGATAGCCCCTTAACTGTCTTGTATTCCTGTTACGCATACAGAAATTCACATTAAATGTCATTGTAATTGTCATTGTCATTGTGTTCATCAATTAAATTTCATTGTATCGTAACTCGTTCCCTGGAATTTGAACATGTTTCAAATTACCAGTGTTCAGCTGATCAACTCAGCCTTCGTTGAGCTTTGTGTTAAGAATGTACTGATGTAGTAGTGATGTTGTGTTATAAAGAGAATCTTCCCCAGTTCTCAGTAGTTTGCAAGTTCCCTCTGCCGAGTTTATTTAAAACATTGATTCTCTGTTTCAGTTACAGATTGATTTATAACATTTAAAAAGTTCTATTTTACCAAAACACATTCAAGGCTTTGTAAAACCTAGCTATAATTTAAAATGAATAAGAAAACCAGACCTCATGATTAGGCTCAGCATAAATGTAAATTTTAAGTTTTTTTATTATGTAAATTAATGGACTAACGTAAATTTCTTCAGTTACAATTATGATCCTATTTTCTAGAAATGGAGACAGAACGTTTATAAAATCAAGACCATTTATAAGAATGAATTCTACCAAATGTAAGAAAAGTATGTAGCAGATCTATTTTTTGATCAAATCGAACAGAACGAATAGTAATTTTAAGTCTAAATACAAGCCTAATTAGCTTCAAAAACTATCTTGATGTCCATACGTTTTGAAAGGTAAAATTCCTTCAGTTGCAAACGGGTATTCTTAAATCCAGTCCACACAAAAACAATTAAATCGCATTTAACTAATTTGGCAGCATTATTATTGTAAAATCAGATGTCATGGTGGCAAAAATTAATGAATGATACAGAGGGAGATATTTATTTACTTATTTTTGCTTTGTTGTTGCAATAATCTGAATGAACAGAAAATTAAGATTTCATTTTGACGTGCCTGAATAACTTAAAATTGGATAAAAGGTAAATGTTGACTCACCCATGTATAGCACCAAAAAGAATGCATAATATCATCACCTGTGAAACACGTATCTATTTAGAATATTAATTTTGTAGCAGAAATTTAGATACATTATTTGGTCACGAGAAACTAGATAGCACCAATCACGTAATGACATTCGCGAGTTCGTCGTAGAAGAACAGGACATCGGAAAAAGTGAAATCTTGAGACATCCTCAAAGTCATTAGTTAAATTTCGACGCCATGCTTCAAAGTACTCTACTATAGGAGCTAACATAAAAGAAAGATTTACAGCTATTTTTTATCAAAATGAGCTGCTTGGTCGATCTCGTGACTATGGCGTAAAGAATTCGCTACTGAATTCAATTAATAATTCACGAATTCTTCTTCATTCTAGCTATGTATGCGACGATGAAAAAATATCTTGATGAACAAATATTAAATACGTTTACAGGTATGAAATAAGTTATTATATGAAGAAACACAAGGACTTCCTAATGAAAATTGTGGCCCAGAATTGGCGTGGAAAATGTTACCAGACATGTCTTGCAGCCTTCATTCACGCGTGCGAGCGCAATACTAAACAGCGAAGAGAGAGAGAGGGAACACGGTTATAGAACATTGTTGCTGGTCTATTGCGTAAACTGCGCTTTTACCAGCTCATATGAAGTGTCTACCATCTGGCGCTTGACGTTGCATACACCATGAAAGTACGATCCGTAGAGTTGGAAGCTTTAAAAGGTGAACCGAAGAGCATGACCCTTTGTCACGGTGCGTGAGAACCTGCAAGAGAGGCAAAGCGTCTCTGGAAGGCAGGCGGAGACAGAAAGCTTCAAAACGGTCTATTTACAGTCCTTATAACTAACGTCCGTTCCCACAGTCGAAATGGAATTCGGAGTGAAGATGTGAGGCTTGCCTTCATAGTTATTACATTTTATTTTTATAGCTTTTTTAATAAAATGATCGTTCGTTAAAATAAAATCTATTCATAAACACATGAACTTTACTTGGTTACACAAAACGTAGAAATATAATAGAAATAAATGTCCACTACTTGCAGATAATTGGGAACATAAGTTAAGTTCAATGATAGAATACAAATTAAAACACGCTTAACTATACTTTGGCTAGGAAACTAAGCATGCAAGAAGCTAAAACGTCTTCCCGAAGCTAAAGCCGATAAATTCAATCAGTAGAAAAGAAAAGCAAAGTAATGGTCAACAAAAGCTCTCAAAGGATCTTTATAACTCAAGAATTTTGGGCTTAAATATGTTTTATCTAATTAGTTTTCTTGAGGCAGTTAATGACAGTAAAAATAAAATCAAAGGCAAACTAATAAGGTAACTGCATTAGTTTATATAAAAAATGATAACTGTACTCTTTCATTAAGTACATAAATTAAATTCATTATCTCATATTTTATGTATTTAATTTATCTGATGCCTTTCATTTCAGCCAGAAGTATTTTATCAATTTTTTTCCTATCTTGGAAATTCATAAATTTTCAAATTAATTATATGTTTGACGAAAATACGTTAGTAATTAGTTTGTCTTAGCTTTATCAGCATGTGTTTTTTATATATCAGTCGTAATTCTACCAAGAGTAATCTGATACAATAATATTAATTCTATTAAAAATTTGAAGATCGTTTACAAAACTGGAGAAAAAGTGCATTATTGTTTTTAATTAGCTTTTATCTTAAGCTGCTGAAGAAAACTTTAATTAGAAAAACACTATTAATTAATAAAGGTCACTCTTCTCCTTGTAAAAATACATTAAAAAATTTAGAGTACCTACCGAATGACAAATATTTGATGTTTTACTAAGGTTTGATGTTTGCTAAGGTAGGTAAAATATCAAAAATGTTTTTCTCCAGTTTAATCTCCATAATATTATCTTATCTTTAAATTAACGGCTTATAAAATAAGACTTATTTTCTACATAGTATCACTCTAGCATGGAATTAATTAGTTGTTAGAATACAAAATTTTACAATGTTGCTTTTAGCTGTTCGAACTAATACATGTAGTGGGCCAGTTACATATTGCAGCTTTCAAGCAAAAGTGTTTTAAAAAAAGTCAATTTTTTTTTCTAAAAATATATCTTTTAAGGATTTCTTCAGAAGAAATCTTAAAATAAAACTAAATTTTTTCAGAAGAAAACTTATTTTGTCAAAGGAGTTGCGAAAAAACATTTAATATTTTACTTTCCGTTTAATAAATTTTAAAACATTTTGTAAAGTAATATCTTTTATAAAAATTAAAACAGATACTTTAAGAGAAAATATAATTTTGTCCATTTCAGTTATTTACAGAGACAAAACAATTCACCCTAAGTTCTGAGGAAAAAATGTAAGCTTTACAAAAGAAAATAAAAATAGTGATAAATCTTTTTGCTTCGAAAGATCAATCATACGTTCTATTCCTAAAACACAGGCAGAAAGTATTTAAATAAACAAGATGCTGTATCAGCAATTTTCCGTAAAGCCTACGAAATCGTTTTTAAAGCTGAATGGAGGGAAATAAATTTCTGATGGAAAGATAAATAGTTTTCTTTTCTTCTTTGTCAAGCCTGAATGTTTTCTTAGCGGTTCAATGCGAAATAGTATCACATTCTTATAAGATTATAACGGCAGCTAAGCTGTCACCAGAGACAAAAGATCCCTAAAAGAAATTTCATTGTATAGCAAAGCTTAAGTTAACGTAAGTTCCATTTCACTCTGACTCGAATTGCAGTTATGAAAGTCAGAGCTATCAGTCAGAGCAGTCAGAGCTATGAAAGCATATGTTGAATGGTGAGTTAAGATTATACTTTTTAAGGTCCTTTCAATCACTTAAAAAGAGGCTGTTTGAAATAGTTTGTAAAAAATAGAAATATGTTATAAAATAATATGCATAAGATATACTACAAAGGCATACATAACATGTATAAATAGGAAGAGTATTGTTATGAAGAAAAAGTAAACCAAGTGAATGTTAAACGATATACCTGTGTATAATATAATGGCATTTGAAATATATGTTAACAATGACAATAATTCGGAAAAAACTGTTAATCTATGACTGAACTTAGCATAAGTTTTCTTCAGAATGTTGTCAGATATAAATATCACTTAAAATTAAATAAATAAATATATATATATTATCAATGTTTCTATTTTTTTTAAGTTTACCGTCTTTTTTGCAATGAAACTGCAATTTGAAACAAGAGTCAAAGGTCTTGTTTTTGAGTCTTAAGAAAATGGCAAATCTTTAATAATTTGGGGGTACTAATCACGAAACTAACATTAAAAACTTAATAGACTCTCGTTTCGGTGTAGGTGTAGCTGATGAGGAAATGGGTATTCAGTTATTGTGGTCTGACTAAGGAAAGGAAATAGTCAAAGGAAGTACTATTTAGCGTTTGGCAGTATAACTCAAACAAGTCAACATTAGTGGAAATACGCACAAAGTAACCATTCTATGAGATTTACAAAAGTAGCTTTATCACTGAACATAAATAACGCCCTCATAACCTCGCATGTGTGTGGGCATAGGTACCTAAGGCGGGGCAAAGTTAGAATTGAAGCACGGAAAATTAGGGTGCAAAGAACAAAAAATGTTACTCTTTGCTGGGCTACGCACTCCAGCACATTTATATTTCTGATTTTAATTGAAGTAAACAAAAAAATACAAGGATCATGAACTTTATCAGTGCAGCTGAAAACACGAAATGTAAGCTTACAATTGTTATGCCGAATCCTCGAAATATAAGCAAAACATAGCTGATGAGTATTAAAATGTAACATGAATGTTGTTCTAAATTCTAAACAAGAGTCTACCTTATGAAATAATTCACAGCTTTGTGAAAATTCTTTATATACGCAAGATATATATATAGTTAAAAGAAAGTAGTAGATGAACAAGTGACCTATTAGTCAAAAATTTTGCGCATTGAGCTGCAAACTTAAGATCAAAGCCAAATAAAGGGAGTAAAATTCTAATAGAAATTGCCTAAAAGTAAATGATAGATAGGAAAAAGAGAAAAATTCTAAAGGCAATCAATCGCCTAAAAGTAAATTTGATACCCATTAACTAAGGTTAAACTTTTTAACAAATTAATTACTCAAAAGAATATCGAAAAAAAAATTAAATGCTGGTATTTAAGAAAATCAACTTTTAAAAAAATTGCGACACATAAACAAACATTAAAGCACAAACATAATTAAAATTAAAATTAAAATTAAAATTTAAATGCCAGAAAAAATACAAAAATGACAGTAAATGGCAATTTAGCCTACGTCGTGCTTTTAGTGGACTCGTCAGGGTAAAAGCACTGTAGCTCGTATATAGGTAAACTCCAGTACCCGTTTCGTCAGACGACAATAATTGAGACAAAAAACAAAAAAAAAATTTAAACACATAATAATAGCTAAAATCTACATAATACCGTAGGTCTCAATTCTTAACTTTTTTTCCCAACGCGCCTGCCATAAGACTTTAAAACAACAAGACCACAGAGTAACCTTTAAAAAATTTTTGTAAAGCAAATGTACAAATATACAAAAGTAGCCAATTAGGCACGAGTCAAAAATTACATAATTTAAGGGAAATCCCAATGAGCTAGAAAATTTAGACTTAGATAACCAAAAAAGGAAAATAAAACACAATAAAATACAAGTGTCTTGTTAAGACCTATTGCAAACAAAGAAAAAGAAATTGAACATACCTGTACCCAAAGGCAGCAGCAAAAGTTTTATGAGCGTAAAAGATTGAAAAGTGGTTGCTAGGATAAGAATTCTAAAATAGGGAGCAACCATATATATATATATATATATATATATATATATTGAGCGTAATTAAAATCCTAAGAAAAGACGGAAAACTCCTCTATTTAAGAGGAAGTTCCCCAAAATGTCAGAAAAAGTAAGTATATCCGAAAACTTTCTTGCAGGTAGTCCAACAAGTTATCATTATTGACATTAATGTCAATACCATGATGTTTGAAGACCAAGAACTATATGAGTGTTGTTTTTTTACTTGCCACATGACCAGCAGGGGATCATTTCATTTTAAAGTGGTTCTAACAACGGACGTCCAGTCATTTCTATAAATAGCATTTTCATATGAATTGTTTACATCCTTAAACGTACGCATAAGAACTCAAAATTCTAAAAACCAAAATAATCAAAATTTCATCTAATCTTGTAAAATAACCTTCTATAAACCAACAGCTTAACCTATGGGACAAAAATTATTCTATCTTTTTCCGAAATACAATTAAAGATGGTACTCGAAAATGGTAGGTTTGACTATTACTGATGTGTTTACACGCGGTTATTTCCTTGAATAAATATATTTTAAAAATGAATTTTGGAGATTAATGGAAAGTTGAAAAAAAAAGCCTTAATCTGAAATATCAAAAACTTTACGTTATCAACGCCATTAATTGATGAAACGGATATAAGTAATTAGCTTCTATTTCATCAGGAACTGTCACCAAATAAATGCATTTTTTCTTGTAATACATTTAAAATCTTTCCGACTGTTTTAGAAAACAATACTCTACACATGATTAGTTGCATTGAAAAGCCGTGAACAAAGGTTAAGCTTGCGCGATTAAATCATATCTGCTTCAAATTTAGTGCAGTACCCATTACACTATTGTGATACTTTCGTGCGTACGTCTTGCTAGCTAGCCACATAGCTAACATTCTGCTTAAATGCCATCTTATGACTGGCATGCCAGTTCGTATGCCACTAGTTATCCTGCAGTTGTTCTCTTATCGAGTTATCTAGTCTAATACCACTTGTTATCCATGTCGCCATAATCGAGCAGTGAAATGTTTCGACATTTAAAAGATTGATTTGCTTAATTTTTATCACATAGTTTTTAACAGTTATGTTTCCAAGATTATATTATTAATATAAGTATATTGCACGTGATAAATATTTTATGATTGCATTTTTTAGCCAAAAAGAAAGTAGATCATTTTGTTAAGAAAGCGTGAATATTTGTGCACGTAAATATAAGTAATTATTTTACACTCGTTATGTCTAATTTGGTAGAATTTTATAATTAATTATAAAAATAATTGATTTCAAAGAAATGTACCATGATTAATCATCATCAAAAAAGTATATTCAGAATTTAAAAAAGAATTTTGCAGTCCACCTTTGCTCTAAATACAGTTAAGAAGAAACTTAAATCGCAAAAATGCCAAAATCAAAAGTAAAACTTATTTAAGTATTGAAAAACCAGTTATTGCTATTGATAGCAGATTAATCGACTTAACAAGGGGATAAATCAATCTAC
>KK121306.1:209285-246860 GCA_000611955.2 Stegodyphus mimosarum
TCATCTTATTTCCAAGTAAGTATCAAATTATTTGCTAGATTCAAATCATAATTCGCAATACATACTCAATCAAAATAAAGATATTTGTCCACTTAAACGAAAGGAATCCTGTTAAAAAGCAAACAATCTTTAAAATTAAAGTTTCTCGTTAAGAACGGAATTAATATGAGCGAGATGCTTACTTTGGAAGACATATCCCCTACACACTCTTTTCATTTGAAATACAAAAGTAAACACAAAAGTCAATTCAAGAACCAATTTTAAAAAAGTATAAGAAGAATAAAAATGAAATCATCCATAAAATAAAAAATTATAAAACTTTTAGTAAATAAGAAATTTATAAAACAAACTAGAAAGCAAAAATTAACCAACTTGCATAAAAAGTTTGTCTTATTATAATTTATTGTGAATTATTGCTTTATTAATTTGCAGCTTTAGCGCAAGTCTTGGGCTTATTAATTTACTTTTAATATTGAATTTATATACATAGATACATATATTTTTTAAGAAATTCTTTGAAAATACTTTTGTTAGAGAATCTCAGAAACTTTCTTAAGGTAAACGTTAATTTTAGCATGCGTTTCTTCTGGTCTCTTTACCTGCGTTTAATTTAAATCTTTGAGGGATTTAGGAATTTCTACAAATTAAAAAAAATTAAATATCTTTAACGCAAGAAATGCATTGCATTGGCATATGAAATCAATATTATTAATACCGCATTAGAAGTATTGTTTATGTAACAAGTACTACAAATTAATAATTTTAATAATTCTAGAAATAGGTACAACAACTAGCTTGAAATATTGTTGGAAAACACATTTTTCCCTTTCTCTTTCAGGGAACAGAGTGCCTTTTAGTTGGTCCATGAAATAAGAAATTATATACTTGGCTAGGAAGTCATATGCTCCCTAGAGATGGGTTTGTGTCCTCAGGGGACTAATGATATTAAAGACTTGTTCATTTCTTCTTTAGTGTATTAACTGAGAAAGAAATAAGAAAAATATTTTCTAAACTTCAGGTATAATTGCAAGTAAAGAAAAACTCTCAAAGGAGAGCTCAAATTTTTTAACATTTACTCGGGTGAATCAAGTTGGGTGAGGGATTATATGTCAAATTTCTAATAAAAAGTACTTTTACTGTTTTGTTTCATCTGCTTAGCAAACCATATGCTTCTGAAGCGTAAATTTTCTAAACTCTTTAGAAAATAACTCTAATGAAAATATTGTTCTTTGTGCTAAGTGGAATTTATAGTCAGATTTAATGCATATGTGTTGCAATACTCGTTACACTTTCCTTAAAGATTGCTTTTAGATAGGTTTTCATTTTAAGAAATTTAATACTAAAGAAAATTTCCTAATATGTGAGGTATTGCTTACGATAACAAAAGTTCTACACCTCTGTAAACAGTAAATTTGAAATTTACAAACGTAGTGCAGTGTTTTTTTATCTCTTTTTCTATGCCACATCGTAAAGATAAAAGGTTGAAAACTATGACAGTTCGAAATCGCCAGCTACCGTAGATTGCATACCATAGGTTGTTACAAATATTGCGTATTTATTTGCAGCCATAGATTCTGTATGCATCTGTGTGTTACAATGTTGTTTACAAGTTAAAAGGTCGTTAGCGGGTTTACAAGATACAGGTCGTTATAAAGTGTGAGAGAAGGCACATTCCCGATTGGTGGTATGTCTGTTGTATGGTTTTGAGTATCACTTGAGTTCTGTGATAGAAAACATTGGAATGTTTAGTGGCTGAAAGGTAGTGTTTGTATAAAACATATTTTTGCGTGGCTTCGTAATAGATTGAATGCTCACAGAAACTACGGTAGCTTGATAATAATAGCTCCTCTCACTTGGACATAGTACAATCAGCAGTCATCTCTTTAAACTTCTAAGAACGTTAAGCAGAATGCAATGAAAATAGCGAAGCTCGCACAGAGATCAATCTCGGAACTAAAACCTAAGAGAGGATATTCTCTCAAATCTTCCACAGTTTTTTCTCGGCCGGGTAAAAATATCTAGTACCTTCCATTTTTCGAAATTACTGGAAGACATTTAAGGTAAAGTTACATATAAGGGTCAGATACAGTTAGAATTATATACAGTCACATACGATTACAAATACAGCTACTCAATTACATTATCAGTTACAGTTATGCAGGTACCGGACCAAACTGGCGGCCAAATTTTGGGAATTTTTCGCCAAATTTGGCTACAAAATTTACTTGCCAGAACCATTGCTAGCTTGGCGATATCTTGTCAATTTAGCAATACGGCGATTTACCTCAATGTTAAAGAGACTTGCCTCTGTAATCTTATTTTTCCGGCAGAGCTTCGCTTTTGCCGGCATTTTAAGTTACATTACAAAAAATACATTGCAATTTCACACATAATTTCATATATACAAAAAATATTATCATATATGTAAAGTAACAGTATGTTGCCCTATTATACAAATGGCTTGAAATCTTGTTTTGGAATAAGTATTAATGACGGAGGTCACACAGAAGTACCTAGGAGATGATACGGTTCGACTTCCGTTGACCAAGCGTTTTACATGACAGTTGTTTACAATATCGACGCGAAACAGCAATTGCCTAGTTGAGACGACACCAAATAAAATGCGACAAAATGTGAGGGATCTTTTGACAGGTAGTATAATAGACAACACAGTGGCAGAAATTCGCCATCATATGTATATTAGGTTTCAGAGGGTGGGTAACATGTTTATCTTTTACTATAGAATGTTTCGAACCCTACGTATCCAGTACGTTTCCCAGTTATTATCCAATATTACTGGCGCACACCACTTTGTACGCTCGTCCGCTTGTTACAGTGGAATGCGAGCTATCGCGCTTCATACCAGTTATTTGTTCACATGTTTAATCACAACTGATCATCTGTAATTTTACTTGCAAGAAATGTTTCATTAAAGTGCTTTAAAATGTACTCGCAGCACTCATAACTCTTTATTTAATGGGTCCTCGCAAATGAATCTCCACCTTGTACCCCGTGAGGTTTCAATTCTCCGGGTGTTGAATCTTCTACCCATACCATTTGAATTTTAGTTGCGCTAACCTTTACGGAGTAGAAATTCAGTTACACGACTTCCAATGATGGATATTATAGGCTTTTACTTGATCAGGAACTATTAACTACATGAAACGTGAAGCGAATTATCGCTTTGCCTGAAGTAACTACAAGCCATGAAAAGTGTTTAATAAAATTTTTTTATAAACATAAATTAGAACTTAAGTGCACATTCTTGTGCTGGCAAGAACTAACGTAACTTGCTCGCGAAAGGCAGAAATATGCTCTCTCTTAAAATCCAAAACCCTCAGTTTAAATACTATCCTTCTAATTTGCAT
Organism: Stegodyphus mimosarum; assembly: GCA_000611955.2. Lineage (NCBI taxonomy): Eukaryota > Metazoa > Arthropoda > Arachnida > Araneae > Eresidae > Stegodyphus > Stegodyphus mimosarum. The sequence goes on from KK121306.1 coordinate 212,654, forward strand.
TTTAGTGAGGAAACGGAAAGGAGACGTTATTGTAAAGACTGGAGTTATAAATAACCGGTTCATTTAAATACTAACCTTATAAAATATTGCGGGCAAAATATGTCTCAGGTTGTTTAAAGAATCTTTCTCTTATAAGAAGATCTACAGACTAGATATCTATATATGGATCTTGATGTCCACTAGTAACGAAAGTTAAAAACGCTTAGCACTGGCATTTCAATCCAGATTCAAAACCCAGCAAACAGGCTGACTGCATGAGAAATTTTGTAGTTTTGGTCACGTTAGTAAATATAAGCCAGTTTCCATTTAAAGGTCCTTCGCAAGGGCATCCCTCCTCATAGGCAGGTAGCCCTCATGTGCTTTGCGTTAATTAAAATAAACCCGAAACTGCATTTTCTTGAATTAGTACTTTACTGCAAGCTGGTTAGTGAAAGACAGAACTAGCATTCTTTACATGATCCCAAAACTGTAAACGACGTATCTTCACCTGAGTATTTTTAAGGAATTAAGACCGCAAGTTATACATTATGAGGTAACGATGCAAGGCCTTAAAACTCAGTCTTAGTTATCGTAGGATTTAAATATTATTTTAACGAAATAAAAAAAATTAAATGGTTTTTCTAATTACAAATAAAACAAATAAACATGTTTTTTAATATTGTTTTCTTTAAATTATAGGTTTTCCTTTTGGTAGTTTGGAATTTAATAAAACATATTAAAACTGAATTGCATTACTTCCATCCATGTTTTATTAACACTTAATGCTTGAGATGTGCTTTGAAACCTTCATTACGCGATTCTTATGCCCGATTTGTCAATTATCTTCCGAAATAACTCTAAATGATATTATTTAAGATCCATAAATAAAAATAAAATCTTGCTTGTAATGTGTAGAATATAATCACATAGATATTTTCCCATTAAATATATAACTGCATTATGACTCTATTAAGTTAATTAGTGATTGTTGGATGCAGCTATTGATATTAAGTTCATTATTTTAACTCATTTTCTACCTTCGAAATATCAGGAAAGAGCTCAAGATCTGAAAAAAATATTTGTTGCATTTTCGATCATTAAACAAAGAGTTTGACAGGGTTTAAACCAGTGTATGTCAGTTCCCAATGAATGTAGCAGTTTTCTGTATAATTTGTGAATACAATTTGTTGAGGTTCTGATTTCAAGACTGTTATTTCTGTCATACTTGATAAGCATTGCTATACTTACTTGTTCCGCAGTACAACGGATGTGGTGATTATCTAAAACAATTTTGCAGTCTCAGTATTTTCAGGCTAAGCCTCCATTTAAATATAGTAACTTAATTTTTCAAGATCAATAGATTTCCACATTTCATTTCAGTCTCCTGTTCTTTTATTTTTCTCACAGCTGTCGTCAAAATCTACAGCGGTGCACTGTGTTTCTCTTTTAAAGGTTTATAAAGAAAATAAAGTCTTCAACAAACTGCGATTTTTCTTCAAAATTTGATTATCTGACCTTTCTATAGGCAACAATATAGCTCTTCTTCAGGCTTATCCTTTACTTTGCATATGAGAAAAACAAGCGTTTTTAAACGTATCCTCTTAAAAAGCAATTAGTTTGGAATTTTTTTCTAACTGGAACTTTTTGAGCTGCTAGGAAATGTTCATCTTATTATTTATGTGTTTGCTAGACCTGTCTCCTAAATCAAATAAGCATTAAAATGCATATGCTAATGAATATCCTCTCATTTCATAGACATCGCGTTTTTCTACTAAAGCGTTTATTTCGGCTGAAATTATAAAACTTCGCAAAGCATTAAAATTTCTCATATTTCTGAGATATGTAGAGATAACTATCATGCGAATAGGCGCATGCAGGTACCTATTGCGAATAGGTGCATCGAAATGCCGAGCAGGGGAACCTATCTAAAGTCTTGCAATTTCCTTTTTTCCTTAATAATTAAGAAGAGGGTATTACAACTGTGATATTTAAGACTAATTATCTAATTGTCTTATGACATTTTACAATATATTAAATATATCTACATAACTGTCTTTCTAACTGCTGTGATAAAAATTAAACAAAATAAAAACTCTAAAATTGTTCAAATATCACTCTACAAAAGCGTTACACTCGAGAAAGGTATCTGAGTTATAAGACCTAAAACACTTCATACCCTTCGAAGCATTTATTTTGCAAGTAACACAACAGCAAAATTATTTTTTAACTATCTTGACCCGCTGTGCTATTGTGTCACAGTTTGCAGAATTTGTGGTGCAGTGAACAGTCATGTATCATAAATTTCTTCAGGCTAATCTATATATACGCTAGTAAAGCTCGAACTGAAACTGAGTAGGTTTAGAGGGATGAATATATATATATTACTGGTTGGTTGTAGTCAGCTAAAAAAATGGCATGTTCCTTTATGTTTCTTGTATAACATGGAAATGATTAAGTTTCGCTTTAAAGTTCTCTACCAAAGCTTTTCCCCATTTAGTAGAATCATATTCAATTAAACAAATATACACTTTTATTACATTTCTAAGCGGAGTGTATTGCATCATGGAAAGCAAAATGAGAGTAAATTTACCACCATATACGTGCTTAAAATCCAGAAGAAATTTGCTATGGAACTTAAGTTCTTCATCATGATACATGTAAGCATCTGTCTTCCGTAATCGGTCAAAATGCTTTATTATTCTGTGCACATATATTATTTGTCATTTTAATTCAGAATATTATTTTTTTATCAAAGACTCTGTCTTAGTCTCTAACGTGGGTGCCTCTTTTTTATTTTTAGCTTATTTCTGAAACTTTACTTTTAAAATGAAGACGACTATGTAGGGTGCACAGTTATGATATTTAAAACGTTACTTCATATTTTATCATTTAAGAGAACGTAACATTTAATTTCCTTGGATTCTTATGTTCTTATGACGCTGAAAGTCATTAAAGTTAATAACGTCACGTACATTGTCACGGATTTTGAAGTTAATTTACTCACTGTCTTAGCCAGAAAAGCTGGAAGAAAGGGCAAGGTAAATATTTAGTGAAAGTAGGCGTTTATGTTATGCTTAGTTAATATTTACTAATCGTGGAAAAAGGTCCTGTACCACTGATATACTTGAATACATAATTAGAAACTCGAATATTACAGTAAAAGATTTAAGTTTCGGTCTTGCGTAAGCATGATCATCATCAAACCATAATTAAAATATTTGAAAATTCAAAGGCAATAAGTAAAAGGAATAGAAAGTTAAGGATAAAACTGCATTATAAGGTATTTCTCCCGAGTTCTTACCATGCCTTCGTGGTGTAGTAGACAGCACAATCGGCGCGTGCTCGAGAGGTTCGAGACCCGGCTAGGGCATTGGTCATTTTTCCTGTCTCCTGCTTCGAAATAACATAATGTCTCTACAACTTTAGCATGAAACGTTGGGCCAATCGAGAAAGAGATTTCATATGCTTTTGAAATTAGAATAAAATTTTTATCTTATGTGCACACACATAATTTTCTCCTCCTATTTCAAGAAGAAGAACGTTGAGTTAAAAAATCTCTGTACATTTGTTTTCAAAAGAATTTAGAAACGTTGTAAGGTTTTAGTTAAACTAACCAAGTTTATTTTAATTTAAATCTTTTCTATCTCCTCTCTGCTTCAACTTCCTGTGAGAAGAAGCGCGCGTTTTTAGCTTATGCTAATTTTTGAAGTTGAGCCAAGCACTATTTAAGACAGAGGTAGAAACCTCTCGGTGTGTGAGAGCTTTGTCTCAGATCACGGTCACGCTGCTCAACGTTCGCCTGACCAGCTAGCAGTTTAAATTTATAAGCCATAGTGCTTACTACGTGATTGCTTTGTAAAATAAATTAAAGTGCGGTAGTATTTAGTATATCTTGCTACGCACCCTTTTCGGTAGAGGCCAACTTCCGCGAATTGCTCTGCGAAGCAAAGTTTAATTTAAGTTCCATTTTAATTTATTTAAATTTATTTGATTGTTAAGTTCGACCAAAGTGTGGTCTGTTACGTTCTGTATCTCTCCCGAATTGGGAGGTTTGTATTTAATAGTGAGTGAATAAAAGAGGATTTCAAATCCCTTCACGTGCAGTTATTCTCCAGCCCAGCAGTTACATCAGAACATAGCGTACCTTCCGCTCCCTGTTCCAGTTCAGGACTTAGAACGTAAGGATAAGAACCCTTTACAGAATTTACCATGTTCTCAAAGAATACACACAGAATGCTAAGTCCTGATAGTGGCGCCCGCACAAAAAGAAGAGGATGGCCTCAACAACAAGAAGACGAACCTGAGACACCTGCTGTACCTGTCCAGAATCCTGAGATAGCACCTCCTGGCATAGAAGGATTCGGCTACATCGTACAAACCATGCGAGCAGCCATGAAGCCAGCGGCAAGTTTTGACGGCAAGACAGCCGTAATCAATTTCCTGGAAAAGCTAGACTCCCACTTCATGCTATATCCAGTCCACGAATTTCAGAAAGTCGCTCTTGCTACCAGCGCTTTGAAGGGCCAAGCGCTAAGTTGGTTCAAGTGCATCGGAAAGAATCTCTTGGGGGAACCAGGAAGCCCCACATACACGTATGAAAATTTCAAGAATTCTCTAGTGAAAGCATTTCCCGTGGTGCGAGATCGAGCCAGATTGGAAGCTGAACTGTTTAGCCGATACCAAGAAAGAATAGAAGATTTGTCTAATTTTATTTTGAGGAAAATTCAAGTTTTCAAGCTTTTGTATGGAAGTCGCCCGGATCCTGAAATTATTCAAGTTATACTTCCTAGGCTACTGCCCCAAGTTCAAGATTTCATCGAACTAAGAAATCCAACAACATTAGACAGATTATTTGAGCTCGCGGTACAATTTGAAAGCCGAAGAACAGCCGACAACGAACGACGACGCCAATTTGAGCGAAGAAGTCAGTGGAGTTCGCCAAGACCGCAGCAAAAGCAAAATCAAAGTTACGGGAATAAGGCGAAGCAATGGCCGAAGAAAGATGTGTCTCCTAAAGCGAGCGGCGAACGAAGGGAATTTAATAGAAGAACAAGCAAAGATTCCGAGGGCAACCAGAAGAAAAAGAATTTAAACTAAGAGGGATTTCTTCGAGGAAGGTGAAGAAGTCCGAAGCAGCGCAAAACCCTTCCAAAATCAATTTAAACACCGTGGTCGTTAAGAATTTGAGTTTGCCGAAGATTGAAGTTCTAATCAACAACATACCGGCGACAGCCCTCTTGGATACAGGAGCCCAAAGCAGCTTCGTATCGGAAAGATTCTTTAAGAAGCACTTTCGACGTTACAGAATTTTTAGTGCAAGAGACACGGATGTCATAGCGGCCCAAGGAGAAAAATGTAGCTGTTTAGGAAAAGTACCATTGTTCGTGCGTATCAACAACGAACAGGTAAGAATCCTGTTTTATATTGTGCGTAACCTGCAGACTTGTATTATTCTAGGTGTGGACTTTTTTAGTTTGGCAGAAGCAAAAATTGATTTCAAGGGGGGAGAACTAACATTAAATATGAAGCCAATTGAAGCGAAGAATGATAAGCCCCCGCAGCTGGACTTGGAACATTTACAAGCAGAGGAAAAAGAGAAAATCCAAGGTCTGGTAAGTCACTTTGCGAATTTATTTAGTGATGTACCAGGCTTTACGCAGGTGGTGAACCACGACATTGACACGGGGGACGCTCAGCCAGTTAGGCAAAAGCCATATAGATATGATAGGACAAAAGAAGAAATAATTGAACATCATATTAAAGAGATGTTAAAGAATAAAATCATCACGCCAATTTCTAGCAGTTATGCTAGCCCCGTTGTCCTGTGTAAGAAAAATAATGATTACCCGATTACGCACCCGAAGCGGTGGCGTTTTGCTATAGATTATCGCAAGTTAAATTCAGTTACAAAATATCCTGTATATCCGTTGCCGATAATTGAAGAAATTATTCGAAATATTTCGTCTACAAAATACATGACTACATTAGATCTCACGAGTGGCTATTTTCAGATTGGGGTAAAACCCGAGGACGTACACAAAACCGCGTTCATAACGAAATCTGGTACGTACGCATTTCTTAGAATGCCGTTCGGATTATCCGGCGCGCCGGCAACGTTCCAAAGATGTATGGACATCGTCTTAAGACCAGTCCTTGGTAAAAGCACTTTCATATATTTAGACGATATTATAATTACGAGTAGTACTCTAGAACAACACTTACAAGATTTAAGAAAAGTATTTTCATTGTTAAACGAAGCTGGTTTAAAGATAAATGCGTCTAAATGTAAATTTGCCGCAAAAGAGTTACGTTATTTAGGATTTAAAATTTCCCAAAAGGGAATCGAAACGGATCAGTCAAAAATAGTAGCCATTAGAAATTATCCTGTTCCTAAAACAGCGAAGAAATTATCGTCGTTTCTCGGGATGTGTTCATATTACCGGGCTTTCATTAAAGACTTTGCAAAAATAGCTGAGCCACTGCTAAAGTTGAAAAGAAAAAAAGCTAGGTTTTCGTGGTCAGCAGAAGCCAACTTGGCGTTTCAAAAATTGAAAGACGCATTGACTCAAGCTCCCGTCTTAAAATTTCCAGAAGGGGATAAAGGATTAGAGATTTCAGCGGACGCTTCAGATTTCGCGATTGGTGCAGTGCTTTCCCAAAATGGTCAGCCCGTGGCTTTTTTCAGCCGAACATTAAATGAAACCCAAAGAAACTATTCCGCAACAGAGAGAGAAACTCTCGCAGTGTTAGCATCAGTACAGAAATTTCGTGTGTTCTTTGGAAGTTCTCCAGTAACTGTATATACCGACCACGCGGCGGTCACTAGACTCTATTCTGGAAAAAATTTATCACCCAGATTAATAAGGTGGGCTCTCAAATTACAGGAATATAACCTAATAATTAAACATACGCCGGGAAAGGAAAATGTTGTGGCAGATGCTTTAAGCAGAATTAACTTAGATGAAAATGGAAGTGTAATTAAGATAGCCATGTTAACATCCAAAGTATTAGATTCTCGTGAAACAGTAATAGCCGAACTCAAAAAAGATCCGGAGTTCAAAAATATATACAATTATTTGGCCGACCCTGAGAATTTCAATCATCCGGATATTGTGCCGATAAGAAATAGGGCCGAAAATTACGAATTAATTGACGGACTGTTATTCTATACGAAAGCTACTAATGAGAATCATGAATATAGACCGGTTATCCCAGCTAGCATGAGGTTGAATGTATTAGAAGAGTTGCATGATTGTGCCATTTCGGCTCATTTAGGTATAAGAAAAACTGTTCAGAGAGTTCGCGAGGCAGTTTTCTTTCCAGAACTGCAAAAGTTTACTAGGGCGTATGTCCAGTCGTGCCCAACATGTCAATTAAATAATTATGTTAATTTCCGCCCGGCCGGGTTCCTAAATAGTATTAAATCAGAATTCCCAAATCAAATAATAGGCATCGATTTACTTGGACCTTACCCTCGAAGTAAAGTTAATAAAAGCCGATATCTTTTAGTTATAGTGGATCATTTTAGCAAATGGTTAGAGTTAATTCCGTTAAAACGCGCGTCTGCAAAAATTGTAGTAGATTCAATTCTAAATAAGTATATTTTAAAATACGGGGCGCCCCTAAAAGTTATTTCAGACAATGGTCCTCAGTTTGTTAGTAAAATGTTTGAGGAAATGTGTGCAAAACTGGGCATACGTCATCTAAAGATGGTCCCGTATCGTCCGCAGTCAAACATAGCGGAACGGGTGAATAGAAATGTAGTGAAAATAATTCGTAGTTATGTGAAAAACTATCACTCTACCTGGGATAGCCATATAAATGAATTTGCATTTGCACTTAGGACCGCCAAACACGATACTACACAAAAAACACCCGCTGAACTCTTCTTAGGAAGAAAGATCTTGACCCCCCTAGATAAACTGTTCTTTGTACAGGAAAGGGCAGAAGAATTTAAAATGAGTGATATACAAAAGTTAATACGGGAAGCGACGGAAAATATAGAAATGGCCCAAAGAAAACAGAAATTGTACTATGACCTAAAAAGAAGAGAGGTCAAGTACAATGTGGGAGATGAAGTGTTGAAGATTAAACACAACTTGTCAAATGCCCCAGAGGAAAAGGTGGGGAAATTTTTTCCGCGTTTTGAAGGCCCGTTCACAATTGAACAAATTACGGGGGCAGTGGTTATATTAAAAAGAAATGATGGTCAAACGCTCAAAGCGAATGTGGACCAAATAAAACCGTTCTATAATCGCAGCAAAATGGCTGTATTTAAAGATTCGTTTCAGGATCCGAGGCAATCGACTAGCCAGGAAGATATACGTCAGCAAAAACAGCAGGAACCAGCTACAACGGCATCGAAATGTCAGAAGAAGAAAGCTCCCCCCCAACAAAGAAATAAGAACCAAAAAGGTGGTTTCAAAAGAAAGTCTCACGATGCAGGTGAACAAATCTACGAACGGAATTACGAGCGCACCAAGAGAAGAAAGCAGAATGGGCAAGGGAAGCCCAATGTATCCAAAAGAACTGTGGAATCATCGGACAGGTGCCTGAGAAGCAAGAAACGCCGATTGCAGCCTGAGAATCAACTTCCCGAATACAGCAGGAACCAGGACAAGCAACGAGCAAGGGCCCAGGAGAGAAGGGCCCAGTCCACCAAACGTCCAGCGGAGCAACCTCCTCTACAAAGGAAATTGCCGAGGATACAACGACGGAATTTCAAAAGAAAAAGAGACGAGCAGGCTCCGAAAGAACAACGAAAAACGAGGAAACTGAACCAGGCCACAACTTACTCAAGTTTTAAAGATTGGGCCAAGAAAAGGATGGACGATCATAATAAGATAAGTACAATTTCGTATTCAAAAGTTTAGTTAATTTTTGAGTATACTGCAAGTTGCAGGGCTGATTTTACCTCAAGCGAGGTTGACTTTTACGCCAAGTGAGCGATAAGTCCTCATATGGAAAGTAAAATGTTTTGTTAAAAGAAATTGTAATTTTCAAAGATTTAAAATCACTTAATGTTTTGTAAATAGATTAATTCTGTAAAAGCAATGAATTGCTGAAAAGAATATGTTAACTAAATGATTTTGTATGACGCTTTGTCTAAAGACTTGTAAAATGTCTAGAATGAAAATTCGGAAAATTGAAAAACACGATTTAGTCTGTAGACTATTAATTCAATGTAATTTGATATTTCAAGAAAGTACCTTGAGAAAGGAATAGGAAGCACTTGCTGTAAGCTTAGAAATTTAACCTATATTTCTGTAAGCTTAGAAATTTAACCTCTATTTGCATTTCAGGATTGCTATGAAATTGTTAATGTGTTATGAAATGTAACAAATAATATTATGCTAGCAATGCACGTTAAGTGCAATATTAATGTGAATGTTGTGTGCAAACTGCGAATTTGTATGCATGAAAAGTTAAAGATTGACTATTTTAGAATGCAAGTGTTAATTAGGCTCTCCACCAAATACACTTAAAGTGTTAGACATAAAGCTAGTGAGAACCTTAGGATTAGCTGGTTATAGGGCGTTTTTTTCAGGTCTCGTATGTCAAGTTCTAACTAATGTTAGTCGATTGTAGGTGGAAGAGTTGAACACCCCCGAACACATAAAAACCCGCAATGGCGGTTTGCTTTACATCCAACACCGGTGAGAGAGCATACGGGGGAAGAATTTAATTGTGCTTGAATGATAATGTGTGTGTGCAAAATTACACAGAAAAAAAAAAATAAGGATTTGTACCACTTAGAATTATTCTGTTATTATGTCATACTAAAGTTGTTTTCCTTCCAGATTTTGCTGGAAGGAGTAAGACTGTTTGAAGAATAAGACTTGAAAAAAAAAATGTTGAAGATTGTTGTTCCAGAAAATTTCGTCTGTATTTTACACAAACATATATTGCCTTGTAAGAGTTGGCCTAAGTTTAGAACAGTGAAATTTTCGACTATTTAGAATTGCTAGTTTTCAACATGGTCCGTTTGGACCAAAGTAGTTTAACTATCGCAATTCTGGCGGGAAGTTTGTAAGGTTTTAGTTAAACTAACCAAGTTTATTTTAATTTAAATCTTTTCTATCTCCTCTCTGCTTCAACTTCCTGTCAGAAGAAGCGCGCGTTTTTAGCTTATGCTAATTTTTGAAGTTCAGCCAAGCACTATTTAAGCCAGAGGTAGAAACCTCTCGGTGTGTGAGAGCTTTGCCTCAGATCACGGTCACGCTGCTCAACGTTCGCCTGACCAGCTAGCAGTTTAAATTTATAAGCCATAGTGCTTACTACGTGATTGCTTTGTAAAATAAATTAAAGTGCGGTAGTATTTAGTATATCTTGCTACGCACCCTTTTCGGTAGAGGCCAACTTCCGCGAATCGCTCTGCGAAGCAAAGTTTAATTTAAGTTCCATTTTAATTTATTTAAATTTATTTGATTGTTAAGTTCGACCAAAGTGTGGTCTGTTACGTTCTGTATCTCTCCCGAATTGGGAGGTTTGTATTTAATAGTGAGTGAATAAAAGAGGATTTCAAATCCCTTCCCGTTTCTTTCTCCAGCCCAGCAGTTACATCAGAACATAGCGTACTTTCCGCTCCCTGTTCCAGTTCAGGACTTAGAATTTGAGGATAAGAACCCTTTACAGAATTTACCATGTTCTCAAAGAATACACACAGAAAGCTAAGTCCTGATAACGTCACTGGATATTCTTTCGTTTCTATAAGCCTGAAAAGAATACCAAGAATAACAGATGTAAATATATTGTTTATAAATAAATCAAGAATACTTCAAAAATTTAAGCATCCAAAGGATCCATAGCAGTGAAAAGTATCAACCGATTAAACTGCTACTCTCTCTCACTTAGTTATTATACAGCTAATAGATAGAAAAATCGCTATTTTTGGCATTCTCACCTTCTTTTGTATTCCATTTTTAATAAAACATATATGCAAGTTAGAAGACGTATGAACATGCGATACAAATTTCCTTAAACAGAACACTACAGTCTTCTTTTCAACTCAAACACGCGTTTCAGCTAAAATCTGCGACCTAAAGAAAGAAATTATCATTTACAAGCGATAAAAATATTTAAAAATATTACTGAAATTAAAAACCAAAAAAAAAATTAAAAAATGGCTCTGTGTAAGTTATATAATATATTCTTTTAGGGACATCTGTTAATAACCGCACCAAAGCTTCAAATGCTTATAAAAATTATCCCTTTCATATTTTATGATTTAAGTAATGTTTAATTTATAAAATAGCAAAAATAGTTTTATTAAAATGCAAATATTTATTAACTTGCAATTAAAAATTATTAATGTCATTAAATTAAACTTGTCATCTAAATAGCCAAAATTGATTAATTTGTTAAGGAATGGCAGATTGTGATAACAAAAGTTAAATCAAATTTAACACCTGTTTAATCAAAAATGTTATACTTTCCAGAATCCTAACAGTTTGTGAACTGGCCATCGCATGGGCGTGTGGAGAATAAATTAAAGGCCATATATTTCATATACTGGCCTTTTTCTAGATTCCGTTTCGTTCCCGTCCGTGAGTTTCGAGACGCTTGATCGTATCTATGGATTTTTTTTTATTGTTTTTGGCCAGTACAAGGTTTTATTTTCAAATGAAAATAACAAGACTTACTAAAAAGTACGGATCCTATGTGTACAAAGTATACATTGTCTTAAAAAAATCTTGTTATTAATGAAACATTGCGATAAATACATTGCGACAAATATTGTTAAATGAGATAATTTTACCATCATTATTTTACTCATAATTCAGTCATCTGTGTTCTTGCTTTTCAGCTCACATGCTTACTAAGCAACTGTGTTAAATTTAAAAGAATTCAGAAAGGTCAAGCTAATGGTGATTGGTAATTCAAAATGGGTTTTCTTTGTTGGGGTAAAGTCAAAATGGGCGAGAGTTTAGAACGATGCTTTATTTTAATTTATGAGAAAATAAAGAGGCTTTACATCCAGATTTAGGAAGAGATACTATCTTATTCAGAGTAATTAAGTACACGTAGTCGATTTGTTATACCGGTCAGCAAACAAGAGATGAATCTGTTTCCCTTATAGTCGGCAAAATACAAATTTCATTTTATTGAAGAGTAATTATTGGTTTAATTTCTGTCTGTTAAATTAAAGATTTCAAATTAAACAAGGCAGATTTTAATATTTTATTAATTCATCAAGCTATATAAAGGGTAGCTAAGAAGAAAGAATCTGTTTACCTTACATTCTGCAAAATACAAATTTCATTTTATTGAAGTGTAATTATAGGTTTAATTTCTATCTGGTAAATTAAAGATTTCAATTTAAACAAGGGAGATTTTAATATTCTATTAATTCATCAAGATACGCAAAGGCTAACTTATAGTACGAAGAACAATACATCTTATAATACAAAAAAAAATTAATTGAAAGAGCGAAACCTTATAATTTTATGAGCATTTTTACGTTTAATTTTATTACATGAAAATTTATTTATAAAACCACATTTAATAAACAAAGCTCTTTAATTTAGAACTCATAGTTTATGCATATTCTTAATTCGAGTTTTAATGTGCATAATAAGTATCATCGTATTACATACATAAGAATAATGATACAATAAATTTTATTAGGGTTTACAACGCCTGCAATCGATAAGATTAATTTGCTTTGTATTAAAGGAAGTTTAAAATTTTAACATAGCTTTTACATGGTTTTTGAACCAGCAGTAGATTTTCAGTGTATCAATTAAAGATTCAGTATTATTCAGTTTATATATATAACCTTATATATATATAGAGAGAGAGAGAGTAAAGAAACTGAATAATATTTAATTAATAAATACTGTTAATGTCGCGCAAAATGCTGCGAAAATAATTAATTAAGAAAGGTATACTTAGATTTAATTAGAAAACAGGGAAAATATAAATAATTAATATGAACTAAATGTGACAAATTTCCTGAAGGCGCAAATTCAAAAGAACTGAATATTGAGTGTTAATGTACTTTATATATTAAGTTCCTAAAACAATCTTACGAATCACGTCACAGCAGGTTATATCTTGATGACTAATATCAGATATTAAGAGGTTTCAGTACTTTATAACTTTAAAAGAATTTTGAATTCGTTAAAAATTTTTAAATCCTTTAAATTTCGTATTAATATATTCTCGTTTAGTTCAAAATTTACTTCATTATTTTATGAAATTCATCCAGATATCATTCAGAAACATGGCTGTTTTATTTACGTTTCGCCTGCTCCTTGACAAAGCAAAAGAACTGCAAGTTAATATTTTATATTATATGAATTTTGTTTTATTTTTGTATTGATTTACTTTTACTTCAGATTTGTTTTCTTGGCTATTGATTAAAATATTCGTGATTGGTGCTTTTCTGTTAGAAAATATGCCACATTTGATTGATATTAACTCTACATACTTTATCCCGTTCTCTCTGTATATGTAAGATAAAAATAAGTGAACTTTTAATTTTAATTGGCAATAGCACTTGTTATACTTCATTTTAATTTGGGTATTTCGCCTTTCTGTCCTAAGTAACTATTCATAATACAGCAATCTAAACTGTGTCATTTCAAAATTAATCCGTATCATACGATCTTACGTAACTCTGCAATGCAGGTATGTTATACCAATCACTTTTTTTTCAAGAACCGAAACCTTTTAACTGTTTGCTCAAGCAACTTTGCCTCAAATTTGTCACGCATTCTTCGTTTTCCGGTTCGCTTTTGCGCTTGCCTCTGCCTGCCGTCTTCAAAGATATTCCACAATCTGTCATTTCCGATGTAAAATATTCTTTAAGAACAAGGCGCAACATTGCCTTCCTCTCATATTTTTATTACATTTTATTTGTGTTGTATTAATGAAAAATGTTTGCCAGCTGTGAATGAAAGGAAATAATTGAATTCGCCCACGTCTGCAAGTTTTTCTTCTTCCTGCATCTGTCTGCGCCATCAAACGTTTCCAAAACATTTTTTTTAAAAATAAAATATAATGATGTCTAGAATTTTCGCTCATTAAGCTGCTGAAAAATTATCAGTAAAGACATAAAGTAAGAAATTTAGAACCAATTTTCACAAAGACCAAAAATTGAAATTCATAAGTAATAAATTTCAAATAAGCCTATAAATGCAATAAAGAATTTAATAAATGTTAAAACCAAAACTCTTCAAACAAGCAATACCCCAATTAAAAAAATCAACGACATTTGACGCAAAAAGAACATAATAGAAGAGAAATTCAATCAGCCTCAAAGCCACTTCGTAAGGAGGAGGAACACTGAAATCAATTGAAATCTCTCTTCCACAAAATTCCGCTAAAGCTGCAAAATAATAAACACATAATATATAATAAGAAAACTTTCAATATGCCAGCTCGAAAGAATAGAAATTCAATTTAAAACCATGAATTACGAAAAGAAAAAAAATGGTCAGTATTTTAATTAGTTTTTTCTAGACCTATATATATATAATCTCAAGCAATGAAAGCTATCTAATATAAATGAAACGTTTACATAAACCATTTAGTAGGAACCATCATAATTTAAGTGCTAGGATTTCATTCCCGAAAATAAATGTCAAATAATTAGAAACGATTTTTTCATAATAAAACAAATATTTTCAAAAATAATAAAAACTAAGCTGATAATCCTTAAAGTACTTTTCAAGAAACAGCGAAATGAATTAAGAACGGAATAGAGTTTTTGATTTATATCTGGATGATTTGCTAAAACCTAAGAAGTTGAAAAGAAAAACTGTTAATAAGTGATTTAAATAAAGCTGTCATCGAGATTTGCTAAAACCTAGTAGGTTGTAAGAATAAACTGTAAATAAAAGATTTAAATAAAGTTGTCATCGAGCTATAAACTGCTGCTACGCGGCATGTAAGAAAAAAAAATTAAAGTTTTTATAATTCAATTTATACAAAATAAAATTTAAATTTTCATTGCAACGTACCGGTACAAATTTCTTGATGAAGAATTTCGTTCTGTTAATGCAATATGCAGGCTGATAAGAAGCTAAAATTGAATTTCTTTATAGAAAAGAAATTTCAAGTGATTTTAAAATTTGGTAAAGAAAACTTTCAAATTTTATTACCTGCTGATAAAAAAGATATGCACGATATCTTAACATTGAGAGAGTATTTTAGTTTTATTTAAAATAGTCCATTTTGAAATGTATTACAAAATGACCTGAAACACCTTATTGCGGATAGCTAGGAGTGAATTATCTGAAGTAATCTGAAGTAAAAATAAATAAATACTGACATTTTGAGGTTGTCGAAATAATAAGATAAAACTGCAAAATAAATTAAAAAAGCTTAAAAAAATCTGATGCGTACACTACATGACTTCCTTGTACGGAATATTAAATTGTACTCACTTTTTGCTACATTTCATTTAAACTTATTTCCTTGAATTTCATTAGAGATATATTCCTCATTCAACCAATTTTGTTCTCAGTTTGCTGCAAGGCAAAAATACATAAAACTTCAAAATACCTTCATTAAAAATTGAAAAATATAGAAAAATAAATAAATCACCATATACAGTTAAAACAATAAAAACACAATCTTTACAATTAAAATTAGTGTTTCTACATAAAAACAAGCAATTTTCACCAACAGGCAAGAAGGCAGATATTTCGGTGCACAAAACTGAAAGTTTAATTTTGGTCACACTCGGTAAAATGACCCTGAAGAATGCAGAAACGAATTCACTAGTCCATTAAGTTTCAAATGTAAGCAAATATGGCTGCTGTGGTAAACAAAAATTGGGATTAACCGCACTTGAACAACTTTTAAATTGTTGAAAAATTTACAACTATTGCATGCAGATTAACTAAAGGCTAGAAACCTTAACCGGAAGATAATAACATCATAATTCAATTATTGTTAAAGCAAACAATGCACAATTTAGCAACATATAAGAATAAAAAACAACTGGGCTCACCGAGTAAGAGAGTGGGTGTATATATATGTACTTTTGGTGCGACTGATTGAAACCAAAAAGGGAGGTGCGTAGCTACATAATATAGCAGTCCTATATACAAAACTTTCGGCGTTCTGGGGCTACTCGTTTTTGAGTTATGTGACATACATACATACGTACACACACACAAAAAAAAAAAACCTCTTCTGAATCCATTTAAAGAAGTTTTTTAATTCACTTGGGAAAAAAGAGTCCTTTATTCTGTTCTTACCTACAGAAGTCACGCAAAAACATTGTTAAATTGCACTCGATAGGGGCCAAAATGGATATTTTCGTTCAAATATGATACCTGGAATTTTTCGTGATTACCATTCTTCCTTTACTTCGTACAAGGAAGTAAAAATAATATTTAATCTAAAATTGTTTTAATCTTAATTTTTAATTTACGCTTTTGCTTTTATTCCTTTTGATTTCGTCCAGGTATAGTGCATATATTGTAGCTGAAGTATTTATCAGCTTGGATCTCCGTTTTATACATATATATATATATATATAAACATATAATCAATAAACTGTATATGTATGTATGTATATATATATATATATATTATAAGTATAGTTTTTTGATTATTGTTCAACCAATTACGCTAAAATGACTGTAGAAATATGAAATGAAATTTCTGTATCATGCATGGCCGTTGACAAAATCGATTAGGATAATTAATTGCGATATAAATAGTATTTTATTCCCTTAAACACAGCTTGTTTCGAAAGAATGAATGGAATACAAAAGTGATCGAATAAAAATGCGTTGTTGAGTAAAACTGAATATAAATATTTGATTTTTCACTTACCTACAATTTATCCTCATACAAATATCAATAAATTTTCATAGTCATAAAAACAAATAGCTAGAATTCTAATTCAAATTTTGCCATGAGCCTTTTTTTTCCAAACATATTGTTTCGACAATAATACAGACAGAAATCTTACTCTCTTTCCAGTTACTTCTACTTGTCTTCTTATAAGTGAATATATCTATAATGTAATTGAAATTGAATTATGAATATTCTAAGTGGAAATTCGAATATCATGTTAATGTGGAGCAAAGGCTAAGCAATTCATTATAGACTAAGCTTACGGAGTTAATTCTGCAAGTACGGTTATGTTAGGCATTGCTTAATGCAGTTTAGTTAAATACCAGAACTTTGCTTACGAACATAATTCCTATTTTTTGTCAAAATTTATTAAATTTAAAACAAAAACGTTAAGTCTGCCTAAACATATTAAATTTAAGTGTTAATAATATAAAATATTTCTTACTCGATTAAATTAAATGATAAAATGCAAAATAAAATTTCTAATAGAATATTAGCTTTGACCTTTCACTTTGAAACTAAACACTTTATCATACATTTATCAAAATAGTGTAGTAGTTACAATAATACAAGACACTTATTCTATATTATAATAGTTATCGTGTATCATTTTATCATATAATTGACAAATACATTACAATCGATTTTTTGTCTGAAACGAAGGTGCAGTAATATATAAAAAGGAGCAAAAGGCGTTTTCCTGTACAGAAATTTTATTAAACATACTTTAATAACGTAAACCACAATAATAACAGCAGTTGGATCAAGTCGAAATATTTTCAGCTGTGGTTATTGTTGAATCTAAGCACTTGAACAAATCTTAGAATTCTTTTTACAATGAGCTTCATTTAATTAATTTCAAAAGCGAAAGATATTTTTATCCTAAACAATCATATACATTCTAGTGTTACAATCATATGCATCCAATCTTAATTATCCGTCCAAACTGTAGTTTTTCATCGTGTAACGTTTATACAAACCAGTTTTCTTTAGAAAGTCGTCTATGAAGGCATTCCTTCCCTTAGGCAGATAATCGTAGTGTGATTTGCCGTAATCAACTAAATCAACGAAATTATTCAAACTGATCTGTTATCAGAAGGTAAGATCAATTAATTTATTTTGAAAGTGAAAGAATATACGAAGAAATCAGAAAATGAAACTTAGCCAAATCATTAATTTGTAGTAATGAGTACTGGCAGCTAAATCATTAATTAGTAGAGAAGTATACTGGCGTTACACAAAGTGACTTTCATGTTTCAATGCTAATAATATACCTCACATAGGAATATTTCGTATTAATAGTGCAACTTCAAGATAATTTACAATTGTAATTAATTTTACTTGCAATGATTTTATTAACAGTATTTATCTACGTTCACTGAACTGTTCATTTGGACATCATCAGAATAAAAGTTTACTTGGGATTCGAGAAAGCCACTCGGCTTTAAGGTAAAACTTTCGAAATAATATTTTATTCTTATACCTTTTGTTAAACTTTAATTTGAAGCTTGTATTATTGCATGCCAATTTCAAGGCAAATTTGTCTTTAAGCGCTATCATTCGTAAGTTCTTATCAAATTGCGAGTCATTCGGCCTCGCTCTTGTCACCTTCATCCATCTCTGATCAAAAGCAAGCTACAGTTTATTCTGAAGTGTTTCTAGTTTCTGAGCTCTTCCCAATCAGGTTATTATTGATCGGATTTATTGACTTAATTACTGACCCGTGGTTTCTGACTCGATTTATTGAGTAACAGTTTAGTAACCAGAGAGCTATTCTGCTTTTGAATCTTGTTAAAAATTTTGAAAAATTATGTATTTATGTTTTTACCCTTCATTAAACTTAAAATTATGTGCAAATGTTTAAAAAGAATGCAGTCTGAAATTAATGCCTAGGGAACGAAAAGGTTTAAGAAAGGTTATAATTTTTATAACTGAAGATAAGATAAATCCGAAAATTTCGGAAGCTAAGATTTTTACAACTCGGAATATTTGTTCTTTCCTTCCTCAGCTAGGACTGAAAAAATAATTTATCATCGATATCTCAGCTGCATTATGTGCAAAAACGTTTTCTGTGTTCCTTAACAGTCAAATTAGTTTTAAAATAAGCAAAATACAATTTAAGCTCGTTTTATTAAAAATAAGCATTTCCAAAGTGACTGAATAAGTCCCTATTCTTCAAGGAGAAAAGTATTTCCTTCAAAGCTTTAAATCAGGATGGTTTTTCCATATATGCCTTCAACCGATCTCAGTCTTTTATCTCAATCTTAGTAGTTCCGAATTATGTCTTTTGGGAATAGGGTTTAGTAATTCTTCTTTTGTTGATTTCAAAGTTATTTACTTTAAAGCCTAGCATTACGGTATATACAATATAGATATTGACACTTGCTTACCATCATATGCAAATGTTTTTGTCCTCATACATATGTATTCCTATTTCTTTTCTTTCTTCCAACTGTATGATAACTCTTCAAATTATTCCGCTCTAATATTTAGAAGACTTTAAAAATTAAAGTTTACAAATGAGGAAAATTACAAGGTAATCAGATGCGTTTCTTTTTCAAATATTTAATATCAGTTTAATATTCAACTAAAATAAAAGCGAAGATAACTGCTATTTATTTATATCAGTTTTCTAATATTCGGTATTCGGATTTCGTGGCTTTTCTGTGTCTAACGTTAATACTTGTCAACTTTCCTTAAAATGTCTTCCACAAAGGCATCCTTTCTCCCTCGGCTGCTTAGCCAAAATCGAAATAATCATAGTTCTAGAAGTATCTAGAACTAGCTAATTACAATTCTGTTTAATCATAAGGTAAGGAATCTTATGAATTAATTTCATTTAGATCACTTTGCGATGCGCATTGCAGAATGAAGTTTTAGGGGAACAGATATTCATTTAGATTTAGAAAATACTACAAAAGAGAAAAGGCTTGCGCAAAAAATTAAGTATTCCATATTGAATAGCAAAAGCACTTGTTTTTAATTTGTAGCTCTCTCCTCAAAAATCATAATTATATACATATGTATGGATAATTAATTGATGCATTGAAAAATATTTGTATATTTATTCTCTAATCATAACTTTCAAAGCATAATGCGTACTTAAATAACTGAAATATTTACATTGTGTCTATGAAAAAAAGACTGTATCCACTTTTTTACCAGCAGTAAAAGTGAAATACTATAGAAATATTGATGGAATAAAATTTCAGTCTCTACAGCTGTGGAAACTTAACCGGAAACAATATGGACTAGCGAATTGTGTTGATATTAATCTCTCTTTGCACACGCCAGAAATACTTCTACAAAGCTATCTGAGGTTTTGTTCCTATTATCTTATTTATATGTTCCTACATTCGTGTCTGTATGTTTCTATATTCATCAAATTTTTAAGTCTGTTACTTAAATTTATTTCTTCTGTATTATTCTATATGAAAAAATCTGATGCGGACATGACACGACTCCTTTGTACGAAATATTAAATTATACGCATTGCGGCATTTAATTTAAACTCCTTTCCTCGAATTTCATTAGAGAGATTTGTCATTCAATTAATTCAGTTCTCACTCCGTTGCTAAACAAAACTCATGAAACCATATCAAAATATCTTCATTAAAAATTGAAAAATATAGAAAAGCATAAGACACTAAATACTGTTAAAGCCATTTAAAAAACAATTTTTACAATAGAAATTAGTTTCTACGCAAAAACAAGCAGTTTGGCCAGCAGGTAAGAAGGCAGAGTTTTCGGTGCTCGAAACTGAAAGTTTATTTGGTCCCGTTCGGCCAAAAGACACTCAGGGTGCAGAAGCTGACTTGATTGACTATTCTGTTAAGTTTCAAGTGTAAACAAAGATGACTGCTATGGTAAAATATAGGCTTAGCTGCATTTGAACAACTCTTAAATTGTTGATAATTCTACAGCTACTTCATGCAGATTAACTAAAGGCATAAAAGCCTTAACCGGAAGATAAGAACAGTATAATTTTATCACTTGTAAAGGATAAAATGCACAATTTACCAGCATATAAGAATAAGAAAACTGAACTCACGAAACCGAGTAACAGAGTGGATATATATATATGTATATATATATATACTTTTGTTGTAGCCGATTACAACCAAAAAGAGGTGGTGCACAACTACATGGTATAGCAGTCCTATATACAAAATTTCAACTTTCTGAGACTATTTTCTTTCTTTTTGAGTTATGCGAGATACACACATACGTATGTATGTATGTATGTTCTAAGACTCTGTATGTACGTTACGTACGTATGAAAAAAATCTCTCCTGAATCCATTTTAAATCCTTTTTGCAACCCGTTTTGGGAAAAAGTGTCATTTATTTTCTCCTTACCTGCAGACGTCAAGAAAAAATATCGCTAAATTGCATTCGATAGCGGTCAAAATGGATATTGTCGTTGAAATATGATACCCGGAATTTTTCCTGAATACAATACTTCCTTTACTTGTACAAGGAATGAGAAAGAACAGAAGATAAGTTCAATAAGCAGTTTTCATTGTGCATTCGTTTTCTAATTTGTTTTAAAACTTGATGCGAGCTTGGGGAGAACTCTTGCATGATAAAAAAAATATTTACATAATCAAAGAAAAGCAATTAAATAGTAGAGGCAGAATTAGTTAGGCAATGTTAGGGCTCAGAAATATTTAATTTACTTTATTTTAGAAGACGAGTAGAAACTAAATGTACAATGAAATTACATGAATACTAAGATTTGCATTCCATGTAGGATTCAAATATACACTGGTGTGCAAAAATTAAGGACGAGACGGTTTTTTCAATATAACTTTGTACAAAAGCTTTCCAAATCAACACATTTAATGCTGCAAGATCCCCAATACGTAAGGACATGCCTAATGTAAGTAACACTTACTAAAACAGAAATCAGAGGGATGAAAAGAAGCTTTATTGAAAAAGCAGCATGCAGCGCAATGTGATTGAAGGCCGAAACATCCCTGTGATGGGTGTCCAGCAAGAAACATCCGGTCTTTAATAGGGGATATGATCTCCCCTGACTGCTAGGCAGGTTTCACATCATTTGTGCATGCTGAATATGTGGTTGTTAATGAGCTGTTGAGACACTGCTGCTCGTTCCTCTTGTAGCACCAATCGCAGTTTCGGAATCGTTACTGGCGATAAGTTACGTGCTGCCACGGGTCTCCCTAGTAAGTTCCGTACATGCTTGACGGGATTTAGATCCAGAGACCTTGCCGACCAATCCATGTGTTCAATATCTTCACTCTCCAACAGCTCTTCGACAGTAACTGTGCGATGAGGTGGAGCGTTGTCGTCCATGAAGAGGAACTGAGGACCCATAGCCCTTGTGAAAAGACGCATGTAAGGAAGAAGAACCTCGTTACAATAGCAGTCCCAGGTGACGAACCTCCTTGGGAGATATGAAGGTCGGTCCGGCTACCAAGCATTATGTCTGCTCGAACGAGAACTCCGCGACCTCCAAAACAGTCCCTTTTGATGATGTTGAAGGGGTTATTGCGTGTTCCCCGCTCTGTCCAGATGTGTATGCGATGAGAATCGCTACTCAGACTGAATCTGCTCTCATTTGTAAAGAGTACTCGTCCCCATTCATTGTCTCTCCAATTCCGGTGTTCCCGGCGCCACAGAGAACGCCTTCTCCGAAGGGCAGGCGTTAGAGGTACACACCGTACAGGGCGTCGTGCAAACAGACCACCACCGTGCAGTCTTCTGGCCACGGTAAAACGCGATATTGGTCGTCCAGTCGCCTGTGTCGTTTGTCTAGCGATTTCTGCCGCTGTCTGCTGCCTGTTTCTTCTGGCCTCTAAGGCAATATACCGGTCATCTGCGGGTGTGGTTCCTCGTGGACGATCACTACTAAAGCCCCGGATAGCTGTTCCTGTGGTTTGAAATTGTCTCCAAACTCGTGAAACGATGCTGTGAGCAATTCCAAACTCTGCAGCCACACTTATCACCCTGCGGGCTTCCTCCAACTTCCCAATGATTCGACCTCGGGTAAAAGCATCCAGATGTCGTCTAACAGATTGATTATTCGCCATTTCTCGCTGAGGCAGCAACTCGGTGTGATTTTAACTGCTATACGGCGTGCAATCTCTTTGCCAGAAATACTGATCTTACACCGACAACATGCTTTATACTACTCAGACACTCCCCCATTACGTCTACCTGCATATCTGCGCATGTGCTACCGTACATCGCCTTACTTAATGTCCTGATTGGTCTTTCTGTCCGCTCTGCCTCTTCGTTCAGCTGATATGCTAATTTTTCGACTTCGTCCTTAATTTTTGACCAGTGTACATTAATTTTGCGATGTACGAAGAAGCTGAGTTACGCAGAACTAGAATCCACTCTGAGATATTCTTAGTAAGTTCTGATGAGACTCAAACTATTTTGACTGAGACTGTCTAATTATTTAGCCTGTGTTGTTTGTCGGTAAAATGTATGATAAAGCAATGTTCTAAAATGAGAATTATGCATCATTGACATCATTCTACCGCTCGTAAACATGCTATATATTCAAAAAAAAATGAATCTCCTTATATTATTTTCTGAGTTAATATAAGAAATGTGTTATTTTTTATTTCATATTATTCAAATATAATTATTATCTTATCTGAATGGCATTTAATGGTATAGAAAGCATGGAATTGCCTATGGAACTAGGCGCTATAATTTCTAATTTAAAATTATATATGCGTGATATTTTTAAATGCTTAAGAATATAATTTTGAAATTTGAAAATAATATTGAATTGATACTGGAATTCAGGACTTGTATTAAATACATTTTAAAAATAATTACATACATTTTTAAAATAATATCATATACAGACAAACTAAATTAAATCTTGTACGCATATCTCATGGAGATGAAAGATATATTAATATTAGTTTTATCAAACATTGTGACCACTAAAAGCCAATCGGCAGGTTCTGTCTAAATTATAATACCCTAATGCCCAACTAGAATAGAAGATATTAGTTTTGCTTTTAAACCAAACTATTTGATATAGAATTTACTATAAGGAAAAAAGAGAAAAGAAAAAAAAATGGGAAACTTTTTGGATTTTATATTACGCTCAAAGGGGCTTTTTTTTTAACGTTTTGTGTGTTCAACTTTCATGTTCTTTGCCTTTAAACCAAAAACTTCAATTCAACGGCAATATCACAAAATAATTTAAAAAGAGCGTATCCTTAGAATTTCCGACACACAGTTTTGCGCGCTGGAGATAAAAATGTTTTTTTTTTTTTCGTACAGTGTTGCTATTGCTCTCTTTGAAATCTTTAAGTTTTTTAATCGAAAATTTTTTAAAGTTTTACAAAATATGAAATATATAATAAAACAAATTCCAAATTGGGTTTTCCAGATGCCCATATTCGGGCGGAGGATTACGTTATTCAAATTTTGATGGCTCTAAGTACCGTTTTTTATCACAATGCGTGAAACATACATACATTTATGCAGATTCTATTTAATTTCTTTAAATGTAATACAGGACGATACTATTTGATTGCAACAATTTGAAAAGTGATACGCCGTTTATCGTAGTCACTCGACGCAAAATGGTGTAACGAAATTAATAGCCCTTTTGGGCTAACGCCCTTTGGGCTAATAATTTTAACAGAATCTGTATCTTTTAAACACTACTAAATGTTTAACTAAAATATCATTAATGAAAGGTTTCAGTTTTAAGTATTTCTGTTCTTAATGACAATCAGATTTAAAAAAAATTAAACTAATAAATTAAAGATATGATATAAAATTGCATAAACGAAAGTAAATACGAATAATGCTTCTTATTGCTTTTCTTAGGCAATATAATTATAATTCTAGCACACGCAATGTAAAATTCCAAGGACTTTGTAAGGCGAAAAAAAAAGCAATCAGATTTGAATATAAGGCAAAAAAGGTTAATAATTTGCTGACAGTAATTCTTCGGATGTACATCAATGAAAGCATAAATTGGGAATTGTAATCATAATTATTCGGATAAGCATTGGAACTTTTCAAATCAAATTATTTAGCCAACTACTGGAACGTATTAAATCATTGGTTGGGACATATTATATACACCAAACTCTCTTGCATCATATTAATTTATAAAACTTCAACATTGTAAAATTTTCCTTTTGAAAGGTATTGAAGTAGGAAGAACCTTAGACTTCTAGACTATTAGGAAGACTTTTATTCTAGGCTTTAGACTATTAGGCAGAATTAGACTTAAGAATCGCAAATTTCATCAGCTATCTAAAGATAAAATGCCTGCTCTGGGTATGGCAGTTTCTTTTTTAACTATGGGATGAAATATTTCGACGTTTGAAACAGAATATGCTCATTGTCGAAGAAAGGAGTTTCAATTCCCTCGAAGCACTCATTCCATTTCTTTATTCATAGACAAAATGCAACACAGAGTAAAACTACCACTGGGAATTTCATTTCGAACTGAAATGCGACAAAACAAAAATAATTTTCTCATTACAAGAGATTTAAAGTACACCCGTTTTATAAAACAAGTTTTACAGCTCATAAAATATACATTATCTTTCAACTTTATTGATTTTTCATGTCGTAATAAATTCTTAAATAAAATGTTTATACTTGAAAGAAACCCTTATTAATAATTCAAAATATTAATTTAGAAAGCTTTCATTTTCTTCGACTTAAAATCCTTTTTTAGGTAACTTTCCTTTCACTTTTGATACTACATATTAGTGCTGTTTGTACTTTATAATTAATTTATTTTTTGCTTTGAAAATATTTATACAATTTATTCTTGAATTAATTAATAGATAATATTTCATACATTTTGTATTCTTGTAATTTTACAATAGCTTGAAGTATATCGTCTGTATATTTAATACCGGAATAATGCTAAAGAACTGAGACATTTACAAGCTATTCATCTGCAAATGATGTATTCAATAAATATAATTTTCAGAAAAGTAGGTATAAGTGTTTAAGAAACCATTAATTGATGAAAGCAATGCATAAGTAATTATTCAATTTTATATCGTTTCGTTACTAACAACATTTTGACCATAGCGTTTCACATTTTAGTTACGCTTTAGTTTATTAGTTTATTTTCCTCTAATTAATAATGGTCGGTTGAGCTTTCTTGTTTAATATAGTTTGTAGAAGGAAGTATGATATAATATAGCCCCACATCAATGAGAGTATAAATCTGAATTATACCGAATGATGCAAATCTATACATGTAAAGAAGAATGTCTGTTTGTTCGCAATTAATTCAGTCACTACTACAGTTATTGTCACCAAACTTTCTATAATTCTTTTCTGGGTCCTGAAAAAGGTCGACGTCCACTTTTTTCCAAAAACAAATGTAGCTAAAATCAGAGATATTAATTAAAAACTCTGAAAACGCTAATTTTCGCCCTCATTTTTGCGAGTGGCAACAGCCTCGCACGCTAGAGATAAATATCTGCTTTATTTCGAGAAGTGTTGCCACTGCCTCTTTGAAATAATAGAGTTTGTTAATAAAGAATTTCTAAGTTTTACAATGGATTGCAAAACCAGCATTGCCAAACATTAAATACATTACTCCCGATTCCAAAAATTCGCGGGAAGCCATTTCAACTGTTCCCATCTTCGGACGACTTTAATCAGTTCAGATATTATTTAAAAACTCTGAAAACATTAATTTCAGCACTCATTTTTCCGAGTAGCAACAGTCTTGCGCGTTGCAGATATAAATGCTTTATTTCGAAAATTATTTCTACTCCTCGCTTTTGAAATCGTAGTTTGTTAATGAAAAATTTGTAAGTTTTAAAAAATCTGTATATATAAAGAAGAATATTTGTTTATGCGTTTGTTTGTTCGCGTTATTGATTTCGGATCAATTATGATCAATCTTTTGCCACATTCCATCGACTAAAATTGAGTATAGGTGAAATATTGGATGGAACTTGAGGTTTTACGACCATTTGATTAGAAAAACGTGCCATTCTGGCTGATAAATTGAGAGAGTATTTTTCTATCGAAATTTTGCATGTGGTTCCATATCGCATGAGACTGAAAAATGTATGACTATGAATCGTAATTTTTGCATCGTTTTTAGAGAAGGATTACAGCGGTATCGTTCTCTATGTTGTTACATGCATTACTTTCAATGCAACTTAACTGGCATCGGGTACTTCCGCTAGTTTTGTATAAATAACTGTAATACATCATGCCACTCTTCTCATAAGAGCCAAGTGCTCTAATAGGCTGTTTTTATTTCAGTTGACCCATTTGACAGTGAATTAACTGTAGCAATGATATTTTTATTTATGTATTATTATTTTCTATTATTACTGTTCAACGTATTTTCAAATTCTGAGAGTTAAAACTTTGTGCAAAAACTCTGCCGCTAAGAAATGTAAAGCTCAACGACATGCAAAGCTATTTACCTTTCTAATACCGTCCTCCTGACTGTGTCTAGGTGGTGGAAAAAAACAAATTATTACGGGGGTGCAATAAAAAATTACAATAAATACCTAAATGCTTAGGTTCGTTAAAAGTGCTTAGTAAGAAGAAATACATTAAAGAAAAAAAGGCCTCTCCAAATTGACGAACTCTCCTGACCTTGCTTTGTTTACAGAGCTGTAAGCTTGAAGAGGGATTAAATAAGTGATTAAGAAGAAGACTGGTGTTGTATAAAAACAATATTGCCGCTGAAATGTATGCAGAAGGAAGAGGAGATGTTCTTTCACTTTTGTAAAAAATACTGTGAAAATTTTTTCAAACCATTAACAGCACTCTTCAGAGAATATTTCTACCCTAAATTTAAAAGGAATATATTCTTTTAAATTAATTTCACGTCAATGAATGTCGAAAAACAGCTCTTTTCTGAAATAGCAGGAAGTATCCTTTACGTATTTAAGATGATCAATATATTTACGTAAAGAATTGTAAATGAAGTTTCCTGTGTTGTTGTTCTAATCCAATACATTTTTTATAACTTTTGCTTGATACCACTGTTTATGTGAAACAGACATCTAAGATTAAGGAAATCAAATGATCCAGAACAATGGGATCCTTTATTCGGAGAAGCGGAAGAATTTCAAACATGAGATGAATTTAATTTTATGTTTTCATCACTGATTCAGGTAAAATTGCTCTAATGTTCATGGATAACCATCTGAAGTATAACATGCCAAGTATGTTTAAATTAATTTGTCAGTTCGTTGATTTTGGGATTCGAATGCACATGATTCATCATATGTCAAGCGTGGTTAATCAGAAAGTAGTAAGAGATGAGCTGGCATTGAAGGATCAAATTACGGAGACAGATGAGACAAAAGATGTGTGTAATCGAACAACAGCCGTGCTCTATGTTGTGTAACTTTAGTTGGCTAAACAATACCTGAGAGAGACTTCGATAAAAATAATATCAGAACTGGTCTCAATATACTGTCTCTACATGAGTAATAACGAATATTAGTAAGGAAATTTAGTTATGATAGGGCAAAATTTCTGAGACAAGCGGCGTTCTAAAATAAACATTATTCCTCTCTATCTATCTCTCTATCTATATTTTGAACTCTTGCCTCGTTCAGTGAAGAACTCTAAGGAGAAATAATTTTAAATCCTGTTACGATATTGCCGAAACAATTGATCAGCTATCCACTCAGCATATGGAACCATAAGGCTGACAGCATTAACATTGATTACCGCACTTGATCGGAAATTTATTTAGCCTTGTCAACGTAACCTACTAGTTCTTTGATAAACATATAAAGTAATAAAATAATAGAGTAAGGAAAGAAAGCAAATACAACATATACAGATGGAAAGAAGTCTTGACATAATTTTCTCTTGTTCTCTTGCTCTTTACAAATGTAGACAGAGCATGCTATAATCTTTACTTGGCATTAAATGCTTACTAATTCACTCATGTAATGTGATTAATTATTTATAATCACAATGCGTTCGTTTTCAATAATATATTTCATAATTTGTTGAAGTGCACACATTTTGTATTGTAGAATAAATCTTTCTCTGGAATTTTTGTTGCAAATCTTGGTAAATAATAATTAAATTCTATTAATTAAAAGTACTGCACATTACCAAATATAATATTTAGCATCTAATAGATGTGCTGGTGTTCAGAACTCACATGCAATCCTTTGCACCAGAATCCTAAGTGCTACAGCCCCTCTAGTCTTTCATTGTGATTCACGACCATGTGGTGCCAACATATGATTGCATGTCCGATTCATATTCTGGACGGTAATTGACTGCATCAATCGGCTTCATTGAGCCCTGTGATAGAACCTTAAGCAGCCGCGTTCATCTCCGTGTATACTATATTCCATACCTACTTCAAGATAATTAGTCTTACAAGCATTATGCCGTTGGCCGACCGCAGTGAGTTGAAACAGTCGCCTTGACACTGGAGCTATCTTCTGGATATGCCTTCTCGGACACACGTTTTGAATAAGCTTCAGTGAAACACTGTTATTTTCCCAGTAGCCTTGATTTTTGGACTATTTAATATTCACTGATATTTATTCATGCGTGGAGCAAAAGACTCCAAGCATTCTTTCACTCTCACAGTTTCTCGCCTAGAAGAACGTTATGCGTTCGTGTATACGGAAAAGGAGTTATTATAAAAATGCGTGAAAATAAAATTGGTTTTAATTGAATAATTTTAGATTTCTTTTTTTAGTGTAGCTGTATAACGTGGGACAAGTCATTATGAAGTGAAATGGCAAGTTACAAAGATTTCCCTAACTTTTATAAACACGTGAAATTTAATGAAGATGTCAAACTCAATATTTCGTCATAAATACACACTTAGAAGGGAGTAAATATTTATGTAAATTCTTGAACCAACGGATGTATACTTTTCTAATATAGTCGGTGTCAACTGAATCATCGAAATAAGAATGTTACCAGTTTACCAAATGTGGTAAGTACCGATGATTTCTTATTTAAAAAAAACAACATGTAAATGTAAAGTAATAGTCATCAAAAGCTATTTGATATAATTTTTCGACTAAACAGAGTACAGAAAAATAGCCTTAAAAATAAGCGTTTAATTCATAAAATGAGGATGAGAACCCTTTATTCTTTTACCGAGAGAATATATAACGTTTAGACAATCGTCGGTAAGGATATTAATCACTTCTCAGCTAAATTTCTTCCACACGTTAGCTTCTTTTTCATATCTGTTTGAAAAATAATTGTTCTTGCATTATGTTTTTGTTCTCAAGGCTTGCAAAAGTTCAGCATATCTCTAGCTAAGAAAATTACAACCACGTGAAGCCTTCGTACATAGAAGAACGGCTTATTTGTGCTCTAATGGCTACCTGAATGCCCCCAAACAACTTTCTTGTTGTCCCACGGTGTCTAAGGGTCATCTTTTACTCTTGATCATCTTTAGGCAAGCTATCTACTAGCTGATTGACTGCTTAAAATTATTAAGCTCTTAATATCAGACTTTTAGGAATTCTGATCTTGGGTGACTTCCTTTTGTGTTCGTACCTTCCTCGAGTTGAGTAATTAACAGCCACATTTGCTGTTCTCTTAAATGATGCCATTCAGTCACATCTAATGAATTCCAACATGCATCTATTGCATAGTACGTTGTCAATTGTCTGCTTGCCTATTTCATGCATGAAACTATGCGAAGACATCCAGTTTTGCTTTCAATGGTAGATAAGTAGCATAAATAGTTATATCCTAGACATGTGTGGAAAATTTTAATCAGTAAGCATATTTTGTTCGGATATGCTTTAATTTTGACGAGCAGAATAAATTAACAGAACACACGTTTCGTTTGCATTCACAGCATGCCTTCGTGGTGTAATAGGAAGCATGCACAGCGCGTATTCGAGTCGAGTCTCGGCGAGGATTTTGCTTATTTTTCACGTCTTCTGCTATGAAAAAAAACTTAAAGACCTTACATATCTATTTTGGAAATAAAATGAAAGCGAATGTTCGAACTTCTTATTAGTATACGTGCATTTTTATGTAATCAAAATGAAATAATAACTAAGAAATCGATTAAAAGCGGGAATTTTGTTGCTAAATGAATGAAAAACAAACGTAATTTAGACCAAATGTGAAAAGTCAAAACAAATTCTCTACCTTATTCTCTACCTACAGAGTGAAATTTTCTTTTGGGAAATGAATAGCATAAAATATCTTCAATAACTCAAATGAAAAGTTGAATATTGTTGCAGAATATTCTTTAAGCAATTTATTTTCAGTACTTGAATTGCTCCAACACCTTGAAATAGTATGCAGCGAAAAATAGCATGTATAAAACTGAGAAGGAAACTGTGTACAACTTATAAATACCAAAATGTTCAAAACCTATGTCAATATAAAATGTATAAGGAATATAGCTAATGCTATTTCTTAAGAAACGATAATTATAATTACAAGATAAAAGAAAGAAATAAAGAAAAATTTAAATAAAGAAGCAAAGTTTGCGAAAGAGACAACGCCGCTGTTAACACGAAATATACCAGCAAATTATTCAAATTTAGTCTCCAAAAGTTTACCAATAACAAAAATACATCACAATTTTTTAAAATAATCATCAATATCAACAAATAACAGAACAACAACAAAAAAAGACAAACAACATCAAACAAGGAAAAATAGAAGAGTAAAGGATCATTGCTGGCCATCAGATTTGAGGCTCGCGGCCAAGTGCATACATTCAAACTTTCGTAGGCTTGAATTGAAGAGCAAGGAAATGGAATTGCACAGTGTAAAAAATAATTATTGTGGCTGAGCGAAAAATTTACATTTGCGAGTATAAAATTAGAACGTAATATTATTTTTAAATAAACGATGGCAAAAATGGATCTTTCTAATATAAATTGCCAAAAATGGAACTTTTTAATATTAATTGTCAAAAATGGAATTTCTATTATGATACTTCTTTCTACTATTCCTTACTTATGTCCACAGATTCTGAAAACACAGAAATCAACGGTTTCATGGCTTGAATATCCACCAATTTTAAATCCAATGAGATGTTCAATCTGTGGAATACACTAAATTTGAGACTGCTGAAATTTATATCTAATAATTTCCGTCAGCTTTAGAACGCGATTCAGTTGAAATACCATAACTAACATACGTATTCCTTAAAATAAAATTAAACGCATGAAATATCGTTTCAAAGCTCTCATTCAATCGAGGGGAATTTGTATTTTACTAATTTGACAAATTATTTTTATGCATATATAAATATGCACAAAATATTTGCACGAATTTTTTGTGCACACATAAATATGCACAAAAAATAAAATATATGCAAATAAAAATGTATGTTTTCTGCCCATTTTCAGTTTTCTATGAAACCTTATTTTAAAAAAATCAGTGTTTAAAAAATTCAGTTGTTTCTTTTTATAATATTAATAAATGTCGAGAAAAAGGTCTTGTAAAATGTTTGTTCTTTATCTAAAAAATAAAGTGAATTATACTCACTTGCTCATTGCTCTTTTAAATTTTCCTCCGCTAATATATAATTTTTATATTTTAAGCTATAAAATGTAGTAGAAAATATGCTGCAGTGACTTCATTTCTCCCAGAAATAACTGACAGATATTTGCTGTATAGCTGTATTACAAAATAAGATCCTTATCATCATGTCTTTCTTGAATAATACACAGTCCAGTCACATTAATGTGACCACCACGTACTTTCCATGTCAGAGTTAAATAACCAATCACAGAAGGCAGGTGGCAGCACAGTGCAGTTGAGCGTATATAAAGGGTGTGTGAGGGCTTCGGAAAACATTTCAATCGTTGGCGTAATGCAGAAACGAAGCGATTTATCCGACTTCCAAAAGGGCATGATCATTGGCTTTCGGGCCAAGGGTGGAAGCATTTCCGAAACGGCTGAGTTTGTGAACTGTTCGCGTGCCGCCGTGGTAAAAGTGTACCGTGTATGGCAAAATGGGACTGTCCAAAATCAGCGACGTGGCAAATGTGGTGCACCACGGGCCATAGATGACAGAGGCGAACGACGGTTGCGGAGATGCGTTCGGGCAGATAGACGGGCTACCGTTGAGCAACTGACCACCAAAATGAACCAAGGGGCTACCAAAAGTGTCTCCCAAAGTACTATTCAGCGAACATTGCTGCGTCTGGGCCTCCGAAGCAGACGCCTGGTTCGTGCACCTATGCTGACTGCTGTTCATCGACGGCGAAGGCTAGAATTTGCACGCCAGTACAGCAGCTGGACGTCCACTGAGTGGCGACAGGTTGCGTTTTCGGATGAATCGCGTTTTATGCTCCATCGGACAGATGGACGTTGGCGTATAAGGCGTGAAACCTCTGAAAGGAACCACCCTGCAACCATTGCCGGAACGGTCCAAGCTGGAGGCGGGAGCATTATGGTCTGGGGAATGTTTTCCTGGCATTCTCTAGGTTCACTGATCATTGTGGAAGGCACAATGGATCAATACAAGTACGCATCTGTCCTTGCGGACCATGTTCACCCCTACATGCGCATTGTTTTTCCTCAGGATGATGGCATCTTCCAGCAGGACAATGCGAGGTGCCATACAGCTGCCAGTGTACGTGCGTGGTTCGAAGAGCACCAGGATGAGTTTACCGTCCTCCCCTGGCCAGCAAACTCACCTGACTTAAACCCAATCGAGCATCTGTGGGACCATCTCGATCGAGTTGTTCGCGCCATGGATCCTCAACCGCGTAATCTAGCGCAGCTGGCCACGGCATTAGAGTCGGCATGGCTCAACATCCCAAAGAACACCTTCAGGGACCTATGTGACTCTCTTCCTGCACGTCTCGCAGCAGTCCGCTCTGCGAAAGGTGGTTATTCTGGCTTTTGACAGATGGTCACATTAATGTGACTGGACTGTGTATAATCGCATTTGATACATAATCAGATCTAATAATATACAAAATCCGCATTAAACGCCCCTCTGTTATCTCTCCAGTGGACACACTTTAAGCTTTATTTTAGAGATTCTAAAGAAAATAAAAATACATTTTAAGCATTGTATTAAGAAGATATTACAAGAAAACATACAAAAGCGTATTGTTAAATATGTTTTTAAACGCATTGGTTTTCTTTCCATTTAAACATTCAAGTAAATAAAATGTAAGTTAAATTAAATTTTCTATTTAAACTAAATTTCATTTTGTAATAATATTTTTTCTATTTGCGTTAGAAGATAAAATTTGCGCAAAATCATCAATAGCCGCCTAATAAAATAAGACGCATCAAATTACCCCTGGAAGAAATATATCTATTCATAGATCGACGGCGAACATTTTCGTTACAAATTAACTCTGAATGAAAGATATATGCGTTGAAAATCAATAAATTAGATTTTCTCAGCCGGAATTAAATTTAAACGGAAATTAGCCGATCTCTTTGAATCTTCCTCGGGAACTGATTAGAGC
>KK121306.1:247040-281582 GCA_000611955.2 Stegodyphus mimosarum
CTTTGCTTTTTATAGCTAAACAGGAAACAGGATTTAAAGAAAAAAATAAGAGCATTTCTTGAGAAGAGAAATTATATTTGTCTAATCAAAAGCAACAACAATTTTGAAAATTTCTTTTTATTCATTTTTTTCTGTAATGAAATCATGTAAATAAGAAAATGACATTCTACTTTGTGAGGAGGTTTCCTGTCAACAAATCTTGAGACATATTGCGAGACTCAAGTGCGCTCTGTCCAAACTCAATTTATTTAGCTCATCTGCAGCACAAAATGTACTATAAAAACAAAGGCTCTTTTAATGTCTTGCCATGAAAAAGTTATTGAGAGTAATTAAGAACATTTTTATTTTAATGAGGGTACTTGAAAGCTTTTCTGTAGTAATTAAGGTCTGATAACTCCACACTCTTCCCATATTTTATTATTCTAATTAAGGACAGATTTAAAATCTGTATGCATATATTACGATTACAGTGTTACTTAAATGAGTTTTACTTCTTTCTGTAATTTTCTTAAAGATTAGTCAGAACGTACTCCAATTAGTTTCCTACTTACTTAAACAATTATCAATAGAAACATTTAGAAAACATGTTTCAAAATTTTATTTTCATTTTCTTCTTTTAGTTGTTAAAGCTCCTATTTACTAAAAGTAAACTCAGCATAAAAGCTAAAGTTTAACTCCAATGCTTAACTTTTGTTTTATTTCAAGTGAAATAAGAATAATATTTTCTTGTTCCAAACGAATTAACTTATTTCATCCACGGTAATTTTTTTAAAACTGAAAACTCTTTTTAAAAGTAATCAAAACTGTCAGAATGACGTTCCAAAAGACTATGTTTTAAAAGATATATTTCAAAGCAAATGTTTCTATTTGTTTCCGAGTTCAAAAACTAGCACAAACTTTCTGCTCAGACTTAGATTTCATATTTTCGTAGATCCTGCCTTCAAACGAAAAGTGGTCATCCATATTTTTCATCACTGTAGTAAAAGAATCGAATCTTAACATGAACCAAGATGTTTTCATGCATAGTTTAACTTAGAATAGATACAAAACTGAAACCTAAACTCAAAGAGACAGATCGTTTAAACTGTAATAATATTTTAACAAAGTCTAATCTTAAAAATGCAACGTGAAATGCCTAATCTCCATTGGTACCAATAAGAAGTAAGAGCAATAGATGGAAAAAATAAGTTATAGCATTTGGACATGGATCATGGACTGAATCTGATTATTTAATTACAACAAAGCACACTATGGCTCTCAGTCTAAGGAAAAAGAAGACATCATGCCGGCTATTCAAAATCAAACTAACTAGTATTCAGATTACACGTGAGAACACGCAAAGCTAATACGGAACGCTAATGCAGTCAATCAATTTAGTATTTGAATCTGAACACTGTCGATTAAACGGACTTGCAGGCAATTTTTTTAATAGCTGAGCCTTTTCTTTAACAGCCAAGAGCCTTGCGCCACTATAGGGGCCGGAAATGATGGCCATTTCATTATGGAAGTACCTAATAGGTGGCCACCGTTGCCTGCTATGAAGAGATGGACAGTTATAATCATGTCTTCTCAAGGATCTTAACCCGGGCACATCGCTCCGGCAGTCAGGATCACGCTGTAAGAAAGACGATCTCACGGCCTCAGATTGTATAGGGTGCTAAATTTATGGTCTAATTTAGGATAATTTTTTTTTCTTTATAAAAACAAGGGAAGAAGGCTTCAGAGACCCTGAAAGAATGATGAGACTGGAGCCGCAATTTATTTTAATCGTAGCATGATCAGCTACTTGCAGAACAGTTTTAAGTAGTTTGCAATGTTTGTAGTGTATAGTGACAGATTGCTGAAAAGTTGTTACCGTCAAAATCTAAAATGAGCTTTTACTATCATAAATATTCTCGAAAATACAAACTTCTATCCTTGAAATTAAGTATTTTCCAAAAAGTTGCAAACTTTGATTTTGATACCAGCAGTCTCCTTATGGGGGCGTATAACATGAGTAACGGAAAACTAAAAAAACTATGTTATTAATATCGCAGTCAATGTCAATTGAAATCTCAAATTGCACTGAATTCCATCGCTAATGAAAGATATACAAGTTTACTCATTTTTACATGGTTTGAATATTAATGATTTCCTACTGTATCTTTAGGAAAACAGTTCATATCTACTTTAAAAAATTTGAAAACATTTCACTTTTAACCCATTTCTATTTTAAATTTAAAAATACAGAAAATAATACTAAAGAATCTGGTGACATGTACTTGCATAAGTTTTCTATACTTTTGAAGACAGATATGACTAAATCAAACTGCTAGAATTTTATATAAAGTCTATACAATTAAAAAACTGTCTAGACATTGCTGAATTACATTTTTCACTTTGAGTTTATGAGGTTTTATGAAATGAGTTGCATATTTTCATGCACTTAACAACTTTCAACTTAAACTTATTTTATACAGCTGAAATGCAACAATTTCTATTTAAATAGTTAAAAATTATTTAATTTTATGTTACGTATTTTATAAATAGCTTAAAATTATTTGGTTTACCATATAACATCTGCATGGTATAACGCAATGGAATAATACAAATAATTGTTTGCAAAGAAACTACGTAAGTAATTGTTTATTTTTATAACAGTGCAGATTATCTCTGAATGTTTGTTTTATTATATTTAAAAATATAAACGAACTGGTTTGCAATTATTAGTTTAAAAGCGTACAAATTTTAACAAAGGTAATAAAAATTATACTTTTTAAGTTGCAAAAGGAATATTAATAAGGTTTATGGTTTAATAAGTTAAATATATGTTTAAAATTATTACAATAATTTAATGAATTTAAAACGAAATGGAAATTGTTTTTGCATTTTCGGAATATTATTCCTCCCTTTTTACTATGAATCAAAGAGAATCTACACTTTTAGAACAGATAAAATTTCAAGTTACAGAGATTTTATTATTAAACAAATGAAAATAATACTTGATCTTGCCTTTTGAAAAAAATAAATTTTATTAAAAATAAAATTTAAAATCAACTTTAAACATTTATAGTTTTAAAAGATATAATACATATGTTTGCCTTTTATTTTTGAATTCAAAATAATATAAACTGTAAATATTAAAATGTATGTTAAGTTTGAAAAGAAAGACATAAGATTAGAAAGATTAAAAACAAAAAGAGATTATCAAACTATTGTTATAAAACTTGATCTCTATTTATAAATTTTATTCATGTAAGTGAATAAAATATTGACTGACAACATGCTGCTAAACACACTTTTAGATTATGGAAGATAAATGTAAGATATTAGACTTTAGAATGAAAGATATTAGACTTCTGATCTTTATTCGCTAAGTAAAAACAATAACCCTCTCTGACGCGCTAAAATGATATAAATGAAAACAATAAAACTTCTCAATGGTA
The DNA here is from genome assembly GCA_000611955.2 of Stegodyphus mimosarum. Taxonomy (NCBI): domain Eukaryota; kingdom Metazoa; phylum Arthropoda; class Arachnida; order Araneae; family Eresidae; genus Stegodyphus; species Stegodyphus mimosarum. Next base: position 250,466 of record KK121306.1, read on the forward strand.
TAAAAATTGTATAATTTTAATTTTAAAACAAAATCAATAATGATAATGCATTTCCTAAGTGTAGATATTTAGAATCCAAATTAAAGTAGTGAATTATCATTACTGATCTCGAATTTCTTAATAAAGTTTTGGAATTAACATACAAAGGATCTCAGTAAATCATATCAGTTTTCAGAAACATTTTTATGAAAAGGCAAGACAGTTTTCCAGCTTGTTACCAGATAGATTTCTACTGTTTAAACAAAATTAAATTTGAAAAAAAAAGTTATGTTTCATCTTGTAGATTGAAATATAACTGGCATGTTCTGAATTGTTTCTTGAATATGTGTACAGACTTGAAGGAAAGACTAAAAAATTAGCATTCTACAGTAAAAGAAATTTGAGTGAAGAATTTATACAAAACAATAAGCATGTAAACAAAATTTTAAGTACACAGATGCAAAATCTCTGAGAAATATAATTTAAAATGCACTCATGGTAATTTTTAATTTACATTGAAATTTTCTCTTAACTTTTAAAGGTCTGTTCTTTAAATCTGCATCATAATTTTAAAACTGAAAGGTATTTTCGTACGTATTTTGTGAGCTAACAATGTGCAAAATTATGTAAAGGTATTTGATGGGGTTTTTTTAAAAGTTGGAACATCATGAATTTTTAGAGCTGAAGGTCATCTATTCCTACTGTATCTTATAAACTTTCAGATTGTGATTCCTAAAATTACACTTGAGACAGAAGCAAATGATCGACAACAAATATGTATAAGGTTCATTTAATTGCAATCGGAACAGCATAGGAATTTATAATCAGAAATAACATGTGGATGAAGTAGTAATCACAAGAAATGCGAAAAATAGAAAGACATCGTGTAGATGAATATGCATTTTAATAATAAATGTAGTTTATCCAAAAACGTAAGAGCAATCAAAGAAGGTGGATGAAGAGTTTTCGACGACGAATTGTGCAGGCCTCATACCTGTGACGCATTCAACCGAAGTCTAGAAAATTCCAGATATTTTCGGACTTATGTCGCAGCTACTATGATGCATGCAACAGTTCCTCAACTTTGTCTCAGTGTTTTCATGTGCTTTTCTGGAACAAGTAATAAAGTCATGATAGGTCCTTCCATCAAGAGGCTAATGATATAGACTAGCACGCCTGATCCATTGTTGACCAGATGTACGTTATTAAGAACGTTACAGTTAAATGAGCATCACAATGAAGGTCGTTTCAATGTAAAAACGATGTTGCTTATACAACAGCTGTGGCATAAATATCGAGTACCTGGTACCGACTATACGAAAAAGTAACAGGCAAGTTCCGACTAAAATGATCCCCTGTAATGCCGTTCCAAAAATTTAACTCAAAATGGTTCTGGGCTCAACGCATGGAGGTTCGTTAGCGATTCTTTTTTCTTGTGAGGCATGTTTTCTTGGAACATGAACAACATGGTAGTAGCTTACAACACGATAGTCTTTCTTAGGCTGAACAACACGATAGTAGCGAAAAGGCTACCTGTAGCACGCTGTTGCAAAAAATCACTGTGCAAAGCGCAATACGAGATGCATTTATCCGGATGAAGTGCATGCACTCGCTGCACGTGATACGAATGCATTTCGTGTTCTTTCAGAATACTCCAGACTCCGGGAAAACCTGCCGTCGTTCGCTATAGTTCGGTACTCGAACTTCAAGTGACCTGTACATGATATAGTAAAGTTTCTTGATGCCTAGAGTCCTGCATTGCGTGTGATTTCCAGTCGTTTAAGGACATCCTATACCTTCTAGAATTTTGCAACCCTGGCATTGAGACATCCTCTGCGTCACCAAATAATATTTGACTGCATAATGCCTTGCTTTTCCACAAACAATGGTTATAGATTAAATTCTGCCAAAGTTAATGATATTTTTGACTCATTCATCATGTCAAATTATGACGAATACGTGTATTATCAAAATTTTTTACATGCGCTGGGGTGTTAATTAACTTGTTTATTTTTTACACGATTGGGGCTAGCTGTAGAAAACTCAGTCGCTGAGGAATTCCCTGAAGATATCTTGTTTATTTCAAATACTGAATGTTCTTAGTTTGTGTATTAAACCGTCAAACATGTCTATCAGTTCCACTTGAAATCCTATGTCCTAACTAGATTTGAAATCTCGTGCTACTGATTATTGAAGTTCTATTCATAAATAATTCTCGAGCATAACATACTCGACTGCTTCTTAATGACATCTAACATGAGTATTTAATGAACGATCATCTACCAATCTAGGTAGAAAATCTATATATTTAAGTATAAGCATGTCATCTTACAACTGAAAAACATAAATACTTTTGGTGGCTTCTTTGTCTTGCCTTCTTCCCTGAAATGCGTCTAAAATAAGGCTAAAGATTTCAAATGTTTGCAGCAATTCAATCGTTGAAGACAGGAAGCACGCAGACTGGGGAATCAAGTTTTCGGCAACATCTTTTTGATGAAAATCGTTTGTTGCATGAAGTACAATATTCAGCTTGAATTGCTGTACTTTTTTCCCAAATCTTCTATCGAGTATTTTTCGTGTCCGTGGCAAACTTGGGCAGAAAATAATATCAAAATTTTTTTGGCAATGAAAATATAAAACTAGACGTGCTGCACAATATCATTTAAATAATAATATATATATACAATATCTTTGAGTAAAAAATATTTTTCAAGAAAAGCACATACATTTAATTGGAATTTTTGATTTAATTTAATTTTACAACCATATAATGTCTCAGTTAACGAATTTTTTATTGATGAAAATTTAATTTTTTTACGCAGAACTGACGTAGACCTACAAGCTTTTACGCAGAGCTATAAACCAAAATTAGCATCTGTAAGTTAAGTAAAACGGACAAATTTGGAAGTGACTAGTCAATGGATCAAGCAGGTACGGAAATTAATCCCACCGATGATAACGGATAACGCTAAAACTGGATTTCTAAATCCATTAATGGTTCTGATTCTGATTTAATGTAGCAAGTTGTTAAAAATCTTACAAGTTGCTGAAAATGAAATAGGAAAGTACGGTATTGGGCAGGATAGAGGTCTATCAAATAAGAAAATTCAGAATTCACTTACATTTTGATTTAAAACAGCGAACAGTAAATTTAATATTCAAATTTCAACGGTCGATATTTGATATTTAGAGATACTAAAAGTCAATTATTGATTGATTTTTTTAACATTTAAAACTGTCATATTTAGAACTACTTATATGCATTATGCTACTTGTGAAAAATTTCATTTTTTTCTGCACGTATATATTAAATTTTAAATTATTAAATCAGCTTTGTAATTCATGGTTTCTTCTACTACTCAAGTTACACTGCAAGAATAAATATTTGTACACCTCAACTTTTAAACTGAAGTTAAAAAAAAGTTCCATCTTGATTTTTAATTCTATAAAAAATAAAAAATTCAAAAACCACTCCAAAAAGAAATTTCAAAACGCAAATTTGATGCTAAAGTGCTTTTTTAATTAAAAAAACTGAGCTGCTTAATTTGAAATATTCAGACCATTAAAGAGTTTACGTCATTTGTACATAACCCCTTTTCCAAAGGAAGCGGATTATTTATGAAGTACGTTGCTGGACCACAGACGCCGGGAAAAGTAATGGACTAACACACTGGGGGATATATATCCACTTGGCTATGGGGATGTAGGGGTCATCTAGTCCATCCTCTTCATAGTTTCTGCGACCTTTACTAACAAGTCCCTATGTGGTCTAAGTGAATGCGTGGCAGTCTTCATTTAGGTCGCAAGCTATATTTTGAAAACAGTGCCACACGCATTCAGATTCAAGATGGATTACAAAGCATGACTTAAAAATATAAAAAATAGAGCAGGAGGAATTTTTGGAATGTGGAAAACGTACATTTTTTTTTTAACCAATGCAATAGTCTATACAAAACGCTTCTACGCATCTTAAATTCCTGAAAAAAATTCATGGAATCCAGAATAAAAACAATCAGTCTTGCAGTGCTTGGGAATAAAGGGTAACATTTGTAATGATTGTGCATTTATAATAATATTGAGAAATGACAGATTTAAAAGCATGTGTTTAAAATTTAAATAATTTTAACTTAAATTTTATTTTCATTATATTGAATGTCAAACACAAAATCCACAAAATCATACGGTTTTCTACGGCAATTCCCTTATGATCTTCAAAAATACGATAAACTTACTCTCTGATTAGTTTAATGCACATAAATATCTGTAAACGAAATAAATATGTTTAAAATAAAATCATACCTAAATTACATTTTTTAGCTCTTTACTTTTCCACAAGTGATGTTCCTTCTCACAATGTCTTCTGTGGGATTTGAATGAACATGTGAAATTTATTGCACGCGCTTAGTTGTTTATATTTTAACATCCCAGATGGTAATTATTAACTCACATAGTAGTTCGGTGAATCATGTTAAAGATTTAATATACATTAACACGCAATATACCATAAATCTTACATTTTTGCATTGCATTGCAAAAATTTAAAGGATACCATAGGAGTTAATGTTTTAAATGAAATGTAAGGAAAACAAATGGGCATTCATCTGTGATTTTTATTTATTTACTTATGTGTGTTGTTGAACGGCATAATAATTAAGTTCTAAAAGTAGTCTTTGAAAAATAGTCTTTATACTAACATCATAACATCAAGAATTTACACAAATTTGCACTATAATCTTAGTACTTTTCCTTTTGTATAAATTTTAAGTATAAAAACATGAACTTTCGACGATTTGTTAAACTGTGGAAAATTTATTTCCTAGGGTATGACTTACCTCTTCAGCTTTAAACCGTATTAATTTTTTCAGCTAACAGTTTTGAATGTTAGAAATACTTTACTGTATCAAATTTGTTTTTGTAAATTTAAAAATTGGAGACTGAAACATAACATTTTTTTCTTATATACTATTTTATTAACTTATTACCCTGTTTTTAATCAATTCTTGGAACATACTGTCTGTTTCTCTAACTGGTTCTCAAAATATTCAAGTAAAATAATATATTATTTCAATTTTTCTCGATGGTAATCATCACATGAATTTATCTTCGATACAAAAAATGTAATTAATTATTCTCTGTAAATATCAGTTGATTGATTCTGAAGTCTAAGAGGTTTAGATATGCAATAAACTCATATTTTATTTTTTTATTATTTTGTAATTTCTATGTTATACATTCCACCTACGTTTGACGAAAGAACAGTTTTTGAAAGTACGCTCATGATGTCATCTAACCATATTTATTATTGTTTTTATAAGGCAATGAAATGTTGCCGACCGGCTTGAGGATTAAATTTCTAAATGAAATTATGACGGATATAGTATCACAGAGGGGAGCTAAACTACAACTATCATTTCATGATGTATATATGATGTTTTTCTCTGTCATGTAAAAAAGAGATTCCATAGACCCTGGTAGGTTGTACCGTGGGATTGATTTTTCTCAAAAAGGGACTAGCTGCTTGGACCTTTCGAAAATTTCTTCGTATAAAGCTACCTAGTTAAATTCATTCGGGTACACCTCCATCAAGTCTCACCATCCTCAGCAGAGAACTCTGGAATGCCTTACCATAGTTAACAAATGATTTAATTTATTTACTATGGTGAAAATGATAAAGCAGGGGAAATCAAGAAGAGTAATAAAAAAAATAAATTACTTCTTTTAATAGGTAAATTACTTCTTTCTTGTTTTTATAGGTGAAGTATGTAATTTTATTTTTCATTTACTTTATTTATTTATTTATTTATTATACATTTATGAAATTGAACAGAACTACCATTGCGCAACAAAGAAATTTAATCGCATCAGAATTTGTCTGAAACATTTCCCCAATATACCTCTGATAGTGAAGATATTTAGATTTACACAATTTCTTTTGCATTTTGTGTGAATTTACATTATAGGTATAAAGAATGAAAATAGATTTCTCTCAAATGAAATTCAAGATAAATAAATACCCGTAAATATGGTAAAACGCACATATTTCTTTATGTGTTTTATTTGTTTCATAGAGTAAATTGCATTATATTAAACATATTTATTCTTATGGAATAAATAAAACACGTAAAAGGATTTAGTATTTTAATTTAAATCTAATTTATTTACTTTTTTATGATTACATATGAAACTGTAGGGATATCAGAGTTTATATAATATTTTCCCCGTTTTCTTATGTGCATTGAAATGATGCAATTTTATGCATATTAATGAAAAACAAATGTATTTTAGCCAATTGCCAAATTTCATGCTTACAGTCCTCGAAAACGTGTAATACAACTGAAAGCAAAAAATAAATGTTATTAAAATTTGTTAATTTATTTTACAAAGTACAAAAAATTAATTTAGCAAGCAAACAAAAGTTAGTATGTGTGCATATTTAACGAATTTCATTTATTTGTTTACTTCTTATTGAAGAGTGTATTACAGTATATTTATGTATATTTTTGAAATACTCTGGAATGTGTAAGTCACCAAACAATCGCACTGCCAAGCGAAATCACTCATCTTTCTATACTGTGAACATATCTCACAAATTTCTGTAGGATGTTTCTTACGTTATGTAGGTGGAATAAGTTTTACGAAGCGTGAGAATTCGTGATGACGGAAGCTGAACGATATACTTTGTGCACACTGATTTTCTGCACATGATACTTAGTAAGTGGGACACTTGGCAAAATTTGTTCTACAAAACCTAATAAAAATTATTGAAATTGGTCATTAAGTTATTTTCAATTTTGTTACATAACCCAACGTTCACATGGGTCATCGACCATCACCGAGAACTTCGCTCAAGTTGTACTACAGGGGACGTCAGAATTAAAACGGCAAGAAGAAGGATGATCTGTCCCAATTTTCACGAACAAACCAGGGATGTATCAGAAGATCTCCTGCCCCTTTTTACTACCAGCAAACTCTTTAAACAATATTTTCATATATTTATAAACAATATTTCTTTTGTACAGCTATGCCGCACATATATTTTACATTTAGAAACCTCCAAGCCTTCTCCTAAATTTGATCCCAGGCCTCAAGATACGACAGCCAGCATAATCACTATATCGATCAGAGCGGCGAGCAATACTGTAAATGAATTTGTCAAACTATGGTCTACAATTTTTGTAATTATATTTGCGTTTCCATTGCATTACTGTAAATGCATTTGTCAAACTATGGTCTATAAGTTTTGTAATTTACGTTTCCATTGCAGGTGTTTAGTCTATTTTTCTCTACTTGTCATTATGTATTGTTTGTACTTTACATATTACAGACAGAATTTTTTGTTTCGTCTCATTTTTTTTTGCATTGTTTAGCATGTGCCACTAATTCTGTATTTGCTTTTTGCATTTGTACATATTACTTTAATTCTATCCTTTGTATCGCTCTGATTTCTGTTATTGTTACACCATAACGCTTTTGTTTCTGTTGCTTTTAGCAGCGCAAATACACTATGCATTAAATTCGAATGCATTAAATTCGGAATTCGAATCCGGGCACAAGGCTAGGGCTGCCGACTTCTCTACCACTATGCGAACAGAGCGGCATTTATTTGAATACTGCTGTAAAGTATATAAATGCAGGTATTTGCAGTTGTTTGTATGAATTTAGTTTCTATGTGTTTCTGTTTGTTTATTCACTTATTTGTCAGTTTTGTATAATAAATTTGTACTTATTACTATCAAATTTAATTAATTTTGAGTTTGTGGCCGTTTAATACGTTTGTGTTTTGTTTGCGCACTTAATGCATTTATTATATGTCAACTGACTTTAGAATCGAGAATAAAGGAAACAGTATGCGGAAACGTATACCAAGCAGTACTATTTCCTGTACTGTTTGAAGAAATTTTAATTTAGTGTCAACTGATTTTGAATACCTATACTCTTTCAATACTGGCGACAGTTTTATTGTCAAGTTGGTGATAGTTTGGGATGCACATCTAATGAGATATTCTGCATGCTTCGATAAAACTCGAAGTTTTGCAAGCGATACTTTTAATTGAACACATGAAAGACTGCCAAAGCATACACCAATGTTGTATGTATAGGAGGCTATGAGCCAGTTAGATTGAGATTAACACAACTGAGCTTAGACTTTGAGGGATTCGCGTAATCTGCTTGTTTTAAGAATTCATGTAGTGTGTAAGGAAAATAGGAATGAGGTTTGAATGATTAAAAGGACATGTACAGGTTTTCTGAAAATTTCCAGAGTGACAAGAATACAGATTTCAGAATTTGCTCATTCATAATATGTCATAGCCGTTTCGTAGATTATATGCATTAATAGGAGTAATATATACCACTACAGCTCACTCGGCGACCCAAACTACCACATTTTTTCCCTTCTTACTTTCGTTTTTTGTATACAAAGGACTTTCATTCATCTACGGTATGGCAGTCACTGAACAGTGGAAACCGTGGATGAACAATAGAATCTTTAACTCAAACGCAGTTAGAATTATCATTGCAGTCGACACCTATTCTGCATAATTTGCAATCTTCTGCATGTGCTTAAATCTAGATGTTTCTGTCCATTATAAGATATTCTGCTTGTCTCGTAATGCAAAGTTATTAGTTACAATACTTTCTTTATAATTAGTATTACTCAAATATTTAATTTTCCCCTAATTGAATTTTACCGCAGGCTTATGTAAGTTGATTAACATTTTCTTATGCTGTAGAAATTTAATTCTTGCAATGTATAGTTTGCCTATAACACTGTGATAGCTACATACTCGTAGAATATCATATAGTTTGTACATATGTATATACAATTGTCGGGAGCGATGATAAAATTATATACAATTGTATAATCTCTCCCATTCCTGCGTTTGTCTCCTACCTTTTGATGTACAGTGATTTTAATGCTTCTTTTCTTTTGTTTGCGTCTATGAATACAAAAATAGAGCTTGGAAAATCGCATTTAGATTTCTCTCTCGTCTGAGGCAATTAAGTTATATACTTCCTTTGCTCAGTTGCGTTTCTTCAAAGCAGCATTCGAAAAGCTTCTGAAATGCTTTTCTTTTTCTCTTCTCGCAATGATATATATGGAAAGCTGGTGTGATTAAGACTCTTGATCTATTTTACAATGTTGTGTCTTTTGCTAGGTGATTATTAACTTCTGCTACTTTATTATTTTTGACTTTGCTGTGGGAGAGATTTAGTGAACTGTGATGTTTTTCATGAAATAAGGAAAATTTTGGTCCTTCTGGTGGTTCCTATTTTTTCAACTCCTTGGGCTAGTTTTTGCTGATTATATTACCTGCAAGATATTTTGTTCATCTAAGGCGAAATAAAGTTTTTTAGTCTTCGTTTTCATCTGACCTCCTTCTTTAAGAAGATCTCTAAGAAATCATAGTTCTTATTAATGTTTCCGCAGCGAAACTTTCTCGTGTTTATTAAGTCTATAAAAATTACCCATTAACAAAATTCTAAAATCTAAAATGCTGATAAGGAAACACATTTCAAGTAAAAATTAATTAGTAAATAAATAACTGTTTCATAGATCATCAATCTCCTAATAAGTATTTAGAATAAAATGCGGAATATTCAATAGGTTAGAAGAATAATAATTTTGTTTTAGAAGGAAAATGAAAAGTAAATATTCGAAGAAAATATAAAGATTAAATACATAATTATGAGCGTCAAAAATTGAAACAAAGTATCTTCTGTTGAATGTATTTGCAAAGTTTGAAAAGTTGTACTAGGAATAAAGTAATTCATATGCACACTAATGGAAAATAAAATATTTTTACAGCAATTGTTAATTTAATAATGTAATCAACGTATTGAATGTATAACTCACAATTAGATGCTTCTTCTCTCATTTCACCTTTTATGCCTCATAATTACAGTAGCTTCTGCATTACCTGTTTATCTCTGAATTGCCATTAACACATAGGAGAATAAGAATAATATAAATTCCTTTTCTAGTTATTAACAGACATTCTAATCGGTTACGCAGATCCACGTCTAGCACAGTAACCCTATGATATGTATAAAAATGAAGATTAGAAGTAAGATTTCTTAGTTTTCCTCCTGATATGCAACAAAAATAAAATATGAAAAATAAATTTATAATACAAATACATTTTATTTTTCCCAGAAATTCATTGGCCACTTATAATTTCCTTCTCCAAATCTTTTATTAAAGATCAGTGAGCTTCAAAAGAAAGAACGAGAGCTGTAAGAAAAACATAACAGATGAAGAAGCTGACCTAGTGTTTGCTTATTCTTGATGTAGAATCCCATTTCCCGCCGGAACAGTCTTCTTGTCTAGACAACTGAGACGTCGTCAAGGGCTATGAGGTCAACTTAGCTATCTCTCTGCAGGTGGCGATGTTGTCAGATCATTAAGGTTTGCGCTTGAATGAAGGGGCACTTCCTTCCCGTTGAGCAGTAAATTAAATCACTTCTTTCTCTTTATCGGAGATCTAGAAACATAGTCCATTAAGAGAACATACCTCTAAAAAGGAATTAATCCGAAAAGAAAGTTATTGCTTCGGAAGTTGTGCCAACATCACTTTTTAATAGTATGCTTGCGTTAACTAACTGTCTAGCATGCCTCAGAGCAGACTTCAAAGAGCACTGAATTATTTAACTTTGCATTTATTGTTCTCTGGAGAAAAATTTCTAGTTTAGGAACATCAGTAATGTGTAAGAAGTCTCATATTTTTATGAGTTTCAACATTCATTTCTCACATTCCAAGTTAAAAAGTTGCAGCACAAATATTCAATAAAATTTAGAGAAATGAATGCGATTATATATGTATTGTCTGATATTAATATTTTTAACAAATTGTATTTTCTAGCTGATAAATATGTCTTTAGAATTAAAATATGTGGAATTAAAAATTAGAATTTTTGAATATCCGAAAGAATTACATTTCATTCCAACGGAATGATCACTTCGAAAGAATCTTTCGAATTTCGTTTTCGTTAAGCACATTTACTCAACCAAAATTTAGTTAGTACGTTAGACAAAATTTTACTGCCACCACGATTTTCCTGAAATGTATGTTCAGAAGGAGAAAAAAATCATTTCCTACATATGATTGACTCTGGATTTTCAAGTTAAAGTGATAAAGCTTTAAATAAAAGGAAGAAATAGAAACACTAAAATGAGAGCTAAGAATTTGTCATTAAACGTAGAAGAAAAGCATATATGATAGATTAATTTTTATGAGACATCATCAAGAAAATGTCATAGCTATTTTAGAATGTTTTTGACTCGAAAGCATCAGATAAATATTAATTGTCATTGTAGTTTACGATTTGTTCGACAGATTTTAAAATAAATGAAAAATGATAGTATAGAATGAATAAATGTATAATATGTGATAATATGATAATATGTGATGTAATTTCTCTGTGAGAAATTACATCACAGTATTAACCGCAGATCCAGAATAAGGGTAAAGCAAGTCTGGCACTTGCCTCTGATCAACAGCTAAAAGAGGCACCAAAACTAGCAATGAAAAGTTAAAACCAATTACGATTTTCAATTTGCAATATTGAGAAGATCAACAAGCACAGTTTTAAGACACCACTTTCAAAGTAATCAAATATATTAACATTATTTGTAATAATTTTTAAATATTACATTCATTCTTGATACATTTTTTTCTTTGCACGATTTTTAATGGCATACTTCGCGCTGTGTCATGTATAAAGAAATAAAATGTTGTTAACGCTGTATATGAAGAGCATTATATTCTTGATACCGCTTTTATTTTCGTTGCTATATGAGCCATTTTCTTGGTCCCACTGACTATTTTTCGTAGCAGTCTTTCCAATCATGATGGAGCCTCATCGTTAACGTAAGACACAAAATAGTATCAATATAATTAAAAGCAATTTTTTTTCAAATGTGATGAAAATGGTAATACAAATATTCAGCAAAATTATCCAAATATTATTATTTCATTGCAATCGGGTTTCTCTAGTTCACACCCTTTTACAAATGATTTCCGTTTATTTCTGGAAAGAGATTAAGGAAAATTTTCTATTACAAATAATTAAGCTGAATTAAGAGAAGACGTAATGACGCAATTTGTTTTAAGAAAGCAACAAATTTTGCAGCAACGTATACTCTGTTTGTTAACATTAAAATTCATTATTACAACTAACCATATTGAAGTTGATTTACATTTGTGGTAATGAGCTTCGTATACTAAACTTGAATGGGAAATGCCATTCTAGTCACATCAGTAATTCCCTTCTGTCTCTGTTAAATATGAACTGCTGTTCTCTGTAGTATTACTTCGCCATAACAAGCTTTCCAAAGTTCGCGAACTTCCGCCTACAATTTGTTTTAATAAATCTGAAACACAGAAGTTCGTTGGATTTGCATCGCGTGATTAATTACGGATTTCTATAAATTAAACGAACCTATCAGTTTCTTACTATTTCTTTCATATAAAGTTTGTGTAAAGTTCATATAATGTTTCGTATAAAGTTTCGTTTTCGTAAAATGTTCATCTATTGGACGAACGTGCAATTGAAATTTTGTCCTAACGCACCCATTTGCTTTCAATATCCTGCTGTTAGATTCATTTACCGTCTCTGGATGAATAGCTATAATAGTGGTCAACCCAATAAAAAAGAATCGGCGCCTTTATTTCATCTGCTGTTATGTCTGAAATAAAAACACAGAAACTAAGGCAAGGTTTTTCAGATTTCTTCTTTGTTTATAATGGAACAACAAAATGAGTTTTTATTATCAGGGGTATAAGCAAAGAAGTTTAAAATTCTGAATTCTGTTATGGAAGAATCAGATATCCTGAGGTAACGGGTATTATGATTGCAGAAACACTGATATCACTCGATATTAGTAATATCGAAAACACTATTTCTGATTACGATAATAGTCATAGTAAATACGAATTGTGCCATTGAAATCACTGTAACAAAATTTATAATAAAAGATTCATATTAATATTTTTACTCAAATAAAAGCTACTTTCCAATGATTTGTTATAAATAAAAGCTTCATTGCCGAATAAATAAGTCTACTGAAAACTAATAGAACTAAAGAACGGGTTTACACGCATACTTTCTTGTTTTTTACCAATTGAACGTGAATACAAGCCAAATTCCCTTAGAAAAGTCTCCGCAAAGATCTTCCTTTATTTTATCTTAATCAACTAAACAAACCAAATGGAAAATTTATTTAACTATTGTAAGGTTTCTCCTAATTTTATTAATGGTTATTTTAAATTATGCACCTATTCTATCAATTCTAATTTCAGCTTAAAATTTCCTACCAGAATGTAATTTCAGAAACGCAGTGAATCCAAATGAGCAACAGAACTATCTAAGTCGATGTTTCACCGACTTCGAGAGAGAGTCTGATTTTTCTAACTAGCGCACGTTTGCCTTTTGACTAAGTCTCTCTGAGATACTACGCTACTAGGCCATACTTTAGGCCTTTGCTTGGCTTCGCCGATTTAATTTATATTTAGGAGCCAACTACTTAGAATTCTGATAGCTTCGGCTATAGCTTTCCGTTAGCTTTAGTTAAGCCTAGTTTAGTTTAATTTCATAATTATTTAATTCAAGCCCAAGTGGAGGCTTTGTGTACGTTAGGAATTGATTGTATTTATTCTGAGAAATAAAGGGTTGTTAACCCTTCTTAAGTCTTACGTGTTTGTTCACACACTTACTCGATTATTCGCTTGTTAGTGTTTGCGGGGTTCTGAGATTGAACATTGGATTAAATAAGTAAAACCTAAAATTTGGCGCCCGAACTTGTTCTCAACAAAACATGCCGCTAGGTAGAGGAGATTTCTCGTTGAACCCTCTCACCTTTCAGTACCCTCAGCCACAAACAAACCCCATGGAGGGATTCGGATTTATCGTGGAAACGATGAGAGCGGCGATGAAGCTAACAGTAACTTTTGACGGAAGAGGATCCGTAATGACCTTTCTGGAGCAGCTAGATCTACACTTCACATTATATCCTGTCAACCAGCCGCAGAGTATTATCATTTCTACGACGAATTGAAAAGGTCAAGCCCTCAGCTCGTTCAAGAATATTGGATTGCCAAGAATTTTTTGGGGATCCAGGATCCGAAACGTACACTTACGAAAATTTCAAAAATTCTCTATTAAAAGCAGTCCCAGTTGTAAGAGACCACTCAAGACTGGAACTAGAATTATTTAGTAAATATCAAAGTAACTTCGACGAATTAACAGATTTCATATTAAGGAAGATCCATATTGTCAAATTATTACATGGGAAAAAGTCCGACAATCAAGTCATCGAAATAATTTTGCCGCGGTTGCTTACGTCAGTGCCAGATTTTCATGAAGTTAGAAATCCGCAAACGCTGGAAGGCTTATTCGAACTAGCGGTCAAATTTCTGAGTAGTCGAACGGCCGAAAACGCGCGTGCGAACAACATTAGGCAGTATTCAAGGTTTTACGCCCAAACGAAACCTCAGGGTCAGCAGATTTCCTCTCGGCAAGTGGGGAAGGCTGCAAAGCCAAATAAGAAAAAAGCCGGTCAAACCAAAGCATGGGGAAATAAAAAGCAGTCAGAACAAGGGGTTGAAAAGAAAAAATTTAAACTAGTCACGGTGACCAGAAGGAGGCTGAAGTCACCGTCTGAGAAGGTAAATCCCTCAGAAATCAAACCGAATAGTGGTACAAAATTTGGCCTTGCCAGAGATCCATATATTACTAAAAGACGTCCCTACTACCCGCCTATTCGATACCGCGGCTCAATCCAGCTTCCTGTGGCAGGATTTTTTAAAAAGCATCTTCGCCGTTATAGATTGTTTAACACAACGGGTGATTGCTGACCAAGGCAAATAGTGTGTCTGCTTGGTGGTGCTGCATGTTCAAATAAAAAATAAGGTGCAAAAAATGAACTTTTTAGTAGTGAAGAATTTGTTAATCGCAGTCATATTGGGGGTTGAATTCTTACGCGCAACCAGCGCAAAAACGAATTTTAAAGATTCTATTTTACAGTTCAAGATGGACAAAATTCAAGAAGAAAAAGCCGCAATCCCGAATGTGAATCTAAGTTACCTCAAAGAAGGATAAAAAGAAACAAAAATCCAAGAATTGGTAAGTCCCTTTTCTCAGCTATTTGCCGACAAACCTGGCTTCTGCAAGATTGTGTCACATAGTATAGATACTGGTAGTGAGTCCCCAGTTCGTTCAAAACCTTATAGATACGACCGGGTGAAGGAAGACATTCTTGAGCAACATATTAAGAAAATGCTCGAGGATAAGATAATTACGCCAAGTGCCAGCCCCTATGCTAGTCCTGTAATTTTATGTAAGAAGAAGAATGGACGGCCACCTGCAGATCCCAACGCGTGGAGATTCTCAATTGATTACCGAAAATTAAATAGCATAACGAAATACCCACCATATCCCCTCCCGATAACAGATGAAATTTTAAGAAAAATTCGGTCGACTACTTAAATATGTGACCACATTAGACCTGACGTCAGGCTATTTTCAAATTGCAGTAAACGCAGAGGATGCCGAAAAAACAGCACAGGCGTGTATGCCTTTTTGAGAATGCCGTTTGGCTTAAGCGGAGCTCCGACTACATTTCAAAAGTGATGGATATTGTTTTAAGGCCAGTCTTGGACAGTCATGTATCTCGATGATATTATTGTGACAAGCGAAACCCTAGAGGAACACATTAAACATTTAGAGGAAGTTTTTACATCATTAAATGAAGCGGACCCGACAGCTCTAAAATTTTTGTGATTAAAAGTTATCCACCGCCAAATACGGCCAAGAAATTATGATCCTTCCTGAGGATATGTTCCTATTATAGAGTATTTATTAAAGATTTTGCAAAGATAGTTGAAACTTTGTTGGTGCTTAAACTAAAAAAGATTATGTTCACATGGACAGCAGAAGCGACGGCGTTTGAAGAATTGAAACACGCTTTAATTAATACCCCTGTTCTTAAATTCCCGGAAGGGGATCAAAATTCAGAAATTGCAGCAGACGCGTCAGACTACGCAGTTGGCGCAGTTCTTTCCCAAAATGGGCAGCCAATGGCTTTTTTAGCAAAACGCTGAATCAGACTCAATATAATTATACCGCAACTGAACGGAAACCCTCGCGGTCTTACTAGCGGTGCAAAAATTGCGCGTTTACTTCGGAAGTGCCCAATAACTCTGTATTCAGATCACACGGAAGTTGGTCGTCTAGACTCCAGTAAAAATCTTTCGCCCTGGCTCATACGTTGGACACTAAAACTGCAAGAGTTTAATTTAATAATAAAACGCACGCCGGGAAAGGAAAATGTAGTTGCGGATGCACTGTCAGGAATAAAGTTCGATGAAGACGGAAATACAATTAAATGTACGAAGCTAACTGCGAAAATAATTGAATTCCGTGAAACAATAATTGCCGAATTAAAAACAGACCCAGAATTTAAAGACATTTATTCTTATCTGGAAGAACCTGAAAATTTTGAACATGTAGACTTAACGGTTATTCGAAATAGGGCGGCCCATTATGAAATTATTGATAAATTGCTGTTTTACACGAAAACAACCAACGAAAATCAAGAACTGCGGACGGTAGTCCCAATGAGTCTAAGCTTAAGTATTCTAGAGGAGCTCCATGACTCGAAATTAGGAGGCCATCTCGGGGTTAGAAAAACTCTGCAAAGGGTCAGCGAAGCGGTGTATTTTCCGCAGTTATACTATGTTGTGACGGCGTATGTCAGGTCATGTCACTTGTGTCAATTAATTAACGACGTTAATTACAACCCGGCCGTGTACTTAAATAGCATAAAAGCACTTTCCCAAATGAATTGGTTGGCACTGATTTGCTCAGTCCGTACCCAAGAACAAAAATTTTAAAAAAAAGGTACTTGTTAAACATTTCGGATGATTTTTTAAAATGCGTGGAAATAATTCCCCTTAAACGGGCTTCAGCAACAATCGTAGCAGAGTCGTTTCTAAATAAATATATCTTAAAATACGGGACGCCAGTAAAAGTAATATCAGATAATGGTAGGCAATTAGTATGTAATTTATTTGAAAATCTGCACACAGGTCTTGGCATATGCCATCTAAAAATGGCACGTTATAAACCGCAATCGAATACTGCGGAACGCGTAAATAAGAATATAGGTGAAATATTTCTGGAATATGTTAAGAATTATCATGTCCGTTGGGACAGCTGCATCAATGAAGTACTCTTTGCCTTGAGAACAGGAAAACATGATACCACACAAAAAACCCCCGCAGAATTTTCCTAGGAAGAAAAATTTTAACGCCACTGGATAAGCTATTTTTCGTTCAACGAACATAGGAAGAGTTTCAATTGAAAGATATCAAGAAAATTATTAATGAGGCGATCAACAATTCTGATGCGGCACGGTCGAAGCAAAAAAATCCATTATGATAGAAAGAGACACAAGATAAAATATACGACAGACCAGAAAGTATTAAAGATCAAACATTCATTATGATCTGCACCCGAAAATAGGGTAGCCAAATTTGAGCCCAGGTTTGAGGTGCCGTTCATTATCGAGAAAATTAAATGTTTTACGATTTACTTAAAGGCGGAAAATGGATAGTAAACAATTGCTAACATGGACCAGCTGAAACCATACTATAGTCGTACGGGTTTTCTAGTCTTAAAAGATCTATTGCAGGATCCTGGGAGTGCGCCAAGAACATTGATGTCGCCGTTGCCTAGCAGGGATCCCCCAGCAACAAAAAGGAAACAAGCGGAGAATAAAGTCCGCGAAGCGAACGCAGCAGCAGCCGCAAGATTCAGACTCAGCGAGAATGAAGAGAACGAATAAAAGAAAAGTTCCCCTTCAACAGAAGCAAGTACCGACGGGAAAGCGGAAAATGTGCATGGAGAATATTCAAAGAAAACGTCCAACGTCAGAACTGAAGGCAACTACCTCAAAAGAAGCCACAGGAACGTGGGAGCCAAGATCCATGAGAAGACAACGAACCGTCGATGAAAGAACCATTCCGTTTCAGGAATCCCGGAAAACCAAGCGAAGATTGAAAGATCCCGAGGGAAGATCCGGTTACTACAAGGCAAAGAGGAGGCCAGAGTACCAGAACCCTCAATCGACGAGAAAAGCAGGCCGATTGAACGCCAGAGGAACGAAAAGAAAGGAGGGGGCCGTAAGTGAATACCAGCGCCCGAGAAGACTGAGAGTTCAAAGTTTAAGATCTCCCACTTGGCAAGAATTCTGCTAGAAAAGAATGGAGAATTATAGAAACCAAAAAGATAAGTGAAAATTTTCCTTGTTTACTATTTCGTATTGAAAGTTCGATTTATACCATGTATTTAAAGTTGCTAAATACTGTTTAAAGCAAGATATTGAATTCGCATGTTTGCGAGAATGTAGTTGTAATTATCTGTTAAACAGAAAAGATTTTTCAATTCGCAAGTTGGCGAGAATTTATTTTGTATATACCTTCTTTTGAGAATTCTCAAGTTCTGAGAAACTAATTTGTGAATATGTTTAATAGAAAGACTTCAGATGTGTTAATTTAAAAAAAGATTGTAGCGAAGCTTTGTAAATTTTGTATACCAACTATAACGAATGATGTAAAATGAATTTTAAAATATTGCATGTTAAAATGTCCTATTGAATGTAGAAATGCTAATGTCAGCTTTTAAACTATTGTTAACGTTAAACTTCTACAAATGTAAGTTTTTGTCAAATATAATTGTAAAATACTTGGTATAAGAGATGAATTGAAAGAAAGTATAGCTTGAGTATGTTTAAAGTTTGGCTCTCCAGGCTTCGCTTAAGAATTTAAATTAAGCTTCTATTTTAGTATATTAGAACTAGTTTTGTTTTTCAGGAGTCTTCCGAGGTCTGGAATGTCAAGTTTTAAAAAATCCTAGCTGTTTTGTAGTTGGTAGTCTATCTTCCCGGTAACACAACAATAAGACGCTCAGTTCACTTAGAACAATTTCTGGAGAGGGTGGGGGGAAGGAGATTTTAAATTTTGTGGGAATGAAAATGTTTGAGGGCCAAAATAATTTCAATAAAAGGATAGTGGTAGGAAAAATAAAATTGCTTCTGAAAAATTCCACTTACATTATTTCCTTCCAGAGGAGTGGAAGGACCAAGACTGATAGTCTTTGCTCAAGAAAAGAAGCAGATGTTTGTTCCCAGTCAATTTGTAAAAATTTGTGAAAGATATTTCTCTTAGTTTTAGTATAGCTTTAGAAATTGTGTAAAGTTGCCCTAAACAGGAAACGTTTAACGATGAATTCAAGAAAGCACTATTGCTACAAGTTACTCTTGGATGAAAAAGAGTTTTGTAGAATTGACCCTCTTAAACAAGATTGTTTTGAGACCTTATTTTTCGAGTAGTTAAATTCTGGTGGGAAAAAATATAAGGTTTATCCTAATTTTATTAACAGTTATTTTAAGTTATGCACCTATCCTATCAATTCTAAGTTTAGCTTACGATTTCCTACCAGAACGTAATTTCAAAAACGCAGTGAATGCAAATGGGTAAGAGTGCTATTTAAGTCGATGTTTCACCGATTTTGAGAGAGAGAGAGTATGATTTTCCTGACTACCGCGCGTTTGCCTTTTGGCTACGTCTCTCTGAGATACTATGCTCGGCCGTACTTTAGGCCTTTGCTTGGCTTCGCCGATTTAATTAATATTTAAGGGACAACTACTTAGAATTCTGATAGCTTCGGCTATATCTTTTCGATAGCTTTAGTTAAGCCTAGTTTAGTTTAATTTCCTAATTGTTTAAGTTCAAGCCCAGTGGAGGCTTTGTGTACGTTCCGAGTTAGGAATTGATTGTAATTATTCTGAGAAATAAAGGGTTGTTAACTTTTCTTTTTTCTTAAGTCTTACGTGTTTGTTCACACTCTTAAGCGATTATTCGCTTGTTAGTGTTTGTGGTGTTCTAAGATTGAACATTGGATTAAGTAAGCAAAACCCCACATTATTTACTTATTTTGTATATAAGTTTAGGATTTGCTGGGTCATATAATATTTAAAGTGAGAATGAAAAATTGAAATCTCGTATTTTATATAATTTTCATCTCATTATATTACTTAACATTTGTATTAATGCATCAGAATTATATAAGTTGTCAAATGAAAACCTTTTACAACGCGCTGAAAATAATATTATTTTGAAGAAAATAAATATAGAAACTTTGTATGTGATTTGCATTAAATTTAATAGTTGCATTCTTAATACTAGCATTAATCTGTGTTCGAATCCCGATTAAGGAGCCGGCAGCATGGTTCCCAAATTATAACATAAATGACATTAATTTCTGTAGAAAGTCCTTCACAAAGGCACCGTTTACTTGGATAGGCTTTCAGTGTTCTCATAAGATTTAAATAAGAAACAAATACAATAAAGTATCATCACTTTATATTTAAAAGTCATGATTCTCGTTTTTTAAGCTGCTAAATGCTTAGATTTTTTAAAGATAATCTGTGAATGTAATTTAGTTAAATCACAAAGGAACTGGAAAATTGGCATTTAGAATATTTTAAAGGATAGGAGATCTCCAGTCTAGTTAAAAGAGAAACTCAACAAACTTCGTAGCATCTTCACTTTTGCATGGCTGTTTTTTTATAGAATATGAATTATGTAATAAAAACGAATTAAAAAAACAATATTACTGATTTCGCTTCGCTAAAGGCAAGAAACACTGAATTAATAACAAAACAAATGCTAGAATACATATAATGCAATGGCTTCAGTGTTATTTATGAAAAAGGTATTTACTAACATTCATCATTTAAAAATTATAAATCATTATTTACATAATTTCTTTCGACTATATAAGTGCAAATTTATTTGTTTATCGCAAATAAAAAAATATTTACGCCGAGCTCTGACGACCTGTTAAAAATTGAGTAAAAATCCCTTTGTTAATTTGCAGGTCTGTCCTAACCTTCGTATTCAACGTGTCCTCGATGGATACGCCTGCATTCGTAACTGAATCCTACTGCTTCTGCCTGTTTGAGAAACGCGAACTGATTGTGAAAAGGGATGCTCCAGAAGGGATGTGTATTTGGTTGCACTCTTCGCAATTATATTTGCCTGCTCATTTCCTAGAATACCAGCATAAGCCGACACTTAGCATAAACTAGGCATTTTAAAAACTGAACACTCAAGTGGTATTTACGTATTGATTCAAGTTGTTTAATAGAAACATATGGATCTGGATTACGAATTTCATATTTATTAAGTAAGTGAAAGATCGTATTAGTTATTTTCTATAAGATACTTTCAAAACACTTTTTTTTTGTTTTGAGTGCGAAGACACATGCATTTTTTAAAATTAGCTGAGGAAATCATGTATATATACTAGGAACTTAATTAAATACCTCACTTACTTAATTTCAGTTAGCATGTAGAGCATTTACGTCAAACTTAGTATGCATTGGCTATTGATACAAACCATTGGGCCAAATAATCGTCAGTATACAGTAGCATGGGCCGCAAGAAACAAAAATTTATTTTTGTAGTCAATGACGTAGTGAGAAAATTCATAAAGGTTTACAACTATAATTTTTTTAAGAATAAAAATGAAAAATAAAAGAAAAGATGGCAGAAAAGAAGGGTGTTCACACTGGGAATTGGAAATCACGTACAATGTAAATTTGCGGCTGTGTAGGATTCGCACATAAGTATTCGTAAAATATGCAAATCTCTGTCATAACGCTTTAGATTTGAGTCGTACTGAATTTCTACTTACTTCAGCTGTAAAAGAGCTGGTATTTTCTGAAAGTTGCCTGAGAAACTATTTTTATGAACGTTTTGTCATTAGGTTTTTTGAAGCAGGAGAAGTGAAAAACGTGCAGCTCCTTCCCGGGACTCGAACCCTGGACGTCTCGATAACGCGTCCAGTATCTTCTTATTACAGCAGAAAGACATGCGGAAAGAAGGGAGAAAATACCTTAATGGACAGTCTGGAGAATCTCTTTTAGAACACATGGTTGCATATAAACCTCGATATTCTGTAAAATTCCAATTTTTAAAAAATAATATAATTATATATTTATTGTTTTCTCGGAGTAAACGGACAGCTGGAAGATACAGAATATACTTTAAAACGTGATACTTTGCCAACGAGTGATATAATATTACGAGCTGCTTCAAAAGTCCTTAGAAAAGACACTACTTCTAGAAAAGCAGCCTTCATATGCTTTACTTTAATCCTTGAAATCAACAAATCGGAACGTGCTAGAGATCATGCACAAGGGAAATGCATGCAATACACAGAACATAGTACAAAAGAAAAAGTAGATTTTATCAAATAACCTGTTATCTGGTTTATATTTAGCAGAATATTATTTTGCAAATGAATGTTCTTTGTAATATGTTAAAATTTTCTGTCTAAAACCGGTGTAAAGATTACAATGATGAGGAAAATTTTAAGACCTTCTAATTTTGCCTGAACTATGAGGAAAGACTGACACAACAGATAGTACCATTATAATCAAAGACTATTCACAACGTAAGTGAAATTTATCTTATTGAAGTGTTTGGCGGATAGTAAACAAAATTTAAGAAAACAGGTTGTGCTTCATCCATGGTAGTCATATCCTTAATTTTCAGTTGTATTTTCAAGTTTGATTTAGTTTTCATGGAACTCTATTCAACTACTGCATAGATGCAGATAATGCTGAGCGAACGACATCGGACCAATAATTTCTCCTAACTCACTAATGAATAATGACGATATTAACAATGCTATATAAGTACAAATTCATATTTTAATATAAATAAAGCCATTTTTCCTATACCAGGCACCTATTAGCATTGATCATTGAGTTCTTGCTCATTGATAACTAACATACATACTACGAGCAGTCTCAGCTTGGTATACCGAATGGCCTTTAACTGATGGCATAAAAATTGCAGATGCTACCAGTCTTTCACTATTTAATAACGACTTTATATTTCTAGAGATTAACCTAATAAATGCAAAGCTTATTACTTTGAGAAAGACCAGCCTGCGCAAATTCATGAATGAAACTTTAGTCAGTTAAATGCCACACATGAGCAAAATTCTCTGCTTTTCAAGAAGTGGGACTGAATTAAATTAAAAGATTTAGTGGAGCAGTAAAACTCAAAGATTGCTTGTCCATTTATACTCATACTATTATGCTGTTGAAATAGAATACTCAGTAAACTTCATAGCTATGGGAAAAGCATGAAACATACCATATGAAAGAAAACTTTCAACGTCGTCAAATCATTGCAATCAAATGCGGTCTACATTTGTAATAGGTATCGGTATATTAAAAAAATCAAATGTAACTAACTGCCAAGAAAAGTTTTCTGACATACTCAGTGCAGGACTACTCATTTATTGCGCAGAAAGGAAGCGTTTCTAAAATTATCTTCATAAAAATATCTCATTTATTACAAAAGCCCTGTAATTCGGTTAAGGACACTGGATTTCATATGTCACTGTTAACAACATTTTCGTTTATTTAATTCTAAATTCCAACCTAGTTGTTTGTGTCTAATTTCTGCGATAGCTGTTATCTCCGTAAAATTGTTGATAATATATAATAAAAATATGAATTTCAACTTTATGCTTTATTCTCTAAACTCTCCAGGTACAATTCAAAAATATTCAAAATCTATTTAGTTATGATGAACCGCAAACTGTGAGGTATAATGAAAATATTTTGTCCCGAATTGTACAATGTCCCATTAATCAACTCAATCTCTAAAATAATATAGTTTCTTTTTCTCAGCATTAGATTACGTATATAGCAATTCAAAAATTAATACCCTTATTTATAAAAAATTAATAAAATACAATTAATTCCATCTCTGTGGTTAAATGCCATGATCATTCATTAATTCTAAACACTCAGTGATACTCAAGAGAGCGGGAAATAATACAAAACGATTTCGATTACCATATCACAAAACCTAATTCGCTTATGTAATGCACATTGGTAATAAGTAATTTAAGTAACACTGGTGATAACATTTCATTTATATACAGCCCATTACTACTAATGGTCCTCTGTGTTTATTTTCTAACACTGTAGAATATTTTCATTAATATAAGACAGAAAAATTAAATGAAGTACTTATTTCAAACTAGAATAGTTAAGACTATCTTCTCTCTCGTGAAACTTAAAATAAATTATTCCCTCGCCGGTTTGGGCTTTGTTTTGTTCAAAAGGTCTCACAAACTCCTGATCTTTGAGAGATTTATGATATCCGATATTCTTTGATATCGATATCTGATTGCATTCAGACTCGTTTTTATGTTCGAAAATCAAAATTGTATAGCACATCAGCAACGAGCTGTGTTAATGTTAACTATATTAACCATGATTCGCATGCTATACACGTTAAACTAAGATAAAACAAATATAAATGTTTTATGAAATACGTAGTGTGACTCAGTTTATGTCTAATGATGTAACCAGTTGACTTAGGGCTCTAGAGACATTAGGTTATTTCGAAGCAAGAGACATGAAAAATGAGCAATGCCATCGCCGGGAATCGAACCACGGACCTCTCGGTTACGCGTCGAGCATGCAGACCACTACACCACGAAGGCATGCGAAGAAGGCGGGAGAAATACCTTATAGTGTAATCCCATGTTAGTTGTGGGTGAAAAAATACCTCATTATTTCATACACAAAATCTCTTGTAAAATACTAATTATTTTAAGATGCACCTCATTTCTTTTCTGGAATTTTTGCGTAGCACTCATCGTCACATCTTATTGGATTTTGCATTTTTCAGAAGATTCCATATAGCGTAAAAGTAAGAGAAATACTAGTAGGCTATTTTCCAAAGTACTGCATCGCTTTTAATGAAATGAACAAATTTATACATCATTTTAAAAACCAGTATATCTTTTGATATTAGTTTCTGTTTTCAGAATCAGTTGCAATATTAATCGCAGAAGGGGGATCAGGAAACTGGAAATTAAAATAAATGCTTAGGTTCTTTTAATTTGTTTATTTATTTTTTTGTACTGTCCTAAAATAAATCATCTGTTCGTATCCGAAAAGTTTAGCATGTGTATATTGCAGAAGTATAGTTTTCTGAAAGCAGAGCAGGTGCAGCGAGACTTATTTGGTTGTTTAAACACAAGCACGCTAATTAAAAAGCAAAATCCATGTTAATTTATTTTATATCTTTCTTGATATTGAAAAATTGTATTTTTATTTCTGAAATTATATAAATATACAAAACACTTTTGCGGCTGTGGAATACTTCTATTTGTGGAACATATTTTCATTTATATGCAGATATATCTAATCGTTCACAGATTGTCCATTTCTCGTCCATTACTGACCTCTGATGTGCCTCCATTCAATCATGATCAAAACTTGACATTTCTCTGCCCACCCATTGCTACCGAATATGACACTTTATTGATTTATAGTCCCCAGATGAACATCTAATTAACACATGGTCAGTACTTCCGCTGATATTTTCCCTATGGCCAACTATATACGCAATATTATTTTCAACAGACGATTCGGACAGTTAATTTTAAGGATTACATATGGTTGCAGATAAAATAACAAGCTATTTGAAACTATTTTATTAATCATATAAATATTTTAATACGGTGTGGAATAGAATGAGTAAAGATTCAACCGATAATCTTATTCCAGAAATGAGTAAATTTGAGTTTAAATAGTTGAAGCTTCTGTCCTGGGGTTCATAATTTTTCACATAACGAAAGGCATAAATAAATGAATTAACAATGTGATGATTTGTAGTGTTTTCCTTAGTTTGCATAATAAATTTATTTTAAGTTTGATACCTTTCCTGAACTTCTCAACTTTCCTTAGTATTTTCTCGCCAGGATGCAAATTTAAAGTTACGTAAAGTGGATATTTAAACGGGTGAATCTCTGAGTTTATTCAGACCGTATTTTCGCTAGATAGCGCACGTTTCGTTGTTATTTCGCTGTTACGTCAGTAAGCCTCCTGGCCGTTTTGGATTATAGTTACGCCTGTTAAGTTTTTGTGAGTAAACCTGCTAGGTGTAATTTAGCGTGCTAATCTAGCACTATTTTATTTTAGATTCGACTTGAATTATATTCCACATTTAAGTTTCACTGCAAGTTGACGGACTGCAAGTTTTGTAACGCAGGAAGATCTTGCCTTTCTGTTAAACTTTGAATTAATAAAGGGTTACTTTTCACTCTTCTTCTGTGCTGGTAATTCATTTACGCCTGTGTGAGAAATCGTCAGGTTCTTTATAGTTTTAGTTTATGTGGAATAACAGAGACAGATCTTACAGATTTAAGCTTATAAACATGCTTTTTTATAATGAATTCTGAATCAGTGCAACTAAAATGCGATTAACACCGAAGGTAAACACGTAAGCGTTATTTTTATTGCCTTTCTCAAAACCCAGTAAATCTGTGCGCGAATATTTTATGATTTAATTAATGTAACTTAATTAATGAAAGAATATGCTGCTTACTTTATCTATGAGCCCAGGAGAAAACTTTTCGAAATATTTAGAATCAATGATTTATAAAAAACCTTTTATATTAATTATTACTGATAATGTTATTAATTTGACATCACAGAGGAATTTAATCACTGGTGAATTTCTGAATATTGTTCTTTGCAAATAAGTAAAGAGTAATACTGTTAATGATTTAGAATATTCATTTCTCCAGGTATAATTAAATGAAGGATTCATAATATCATGCAAAGTAAAAGAAATGCATTTGGCGATTAAAATCATCTTGCTTTGTTCAGTCCATTTTAGCATAATGTAAATATCCATATCGTATAATTACGTCTCATATTTTAACATTTTCATTTTTAAAAGCAATGGGATGTTTTTCGTGATAAAGATTTAGTGTGTAACTATCCTTATGTTTGTTTATGACTTGGACTATAAATGTCAAAATAAGTTAGATTTCTTTAAAGTAAAACATAGGATTTACTCCTCGAAACGTATTTCATTTACAAGTTGAGTCGAGGGAAATACAACAGATTTTATCGTCAAATTATTTTCACGAAAGGTTTTCGTATTCAAAAACACACACTCATTTTGAATTTGGAAGCAATGGCGCTTTCATTATTTTATACGAAATCTGAGCGACAAATGCTACAGTTTTAAAGATTTTGTCAAACTAAAATTCTTTTCATCTTTTTTTTATACTAATAAATTATTCTTTAAACTTCTGTTCATAGCAAATTCCCTTTCAGAATTATTTAGATGCTTACACAATTTGAAATCAAAACCCGCTCTAATTTTAACATTTGTTTTTTTCAAGCCATGTTACCTTACCCTACATTACGCTACGATGCCGTCGTGTTTGTCTTACACTGGTAAAGATCTATAGAATCTCGGAAATAATCTTTAATGTTGCATAAATGTCTGTCATCTGTTCTTTTTCAGTTTCTCATAAAATGTAGTTTGCAGATAATGCAATTAACAGAGAAATGAAAAATTAATTTTAATACTATTTTCATAATATTTTTCATTTTCATCCTGTTTTGATAATATTCTATGAATAACAAGTTTTATTATTCTTATCATTAACTTCATTACCAAAAGTTCTTTCTAAAGTTAGGTATTGTGAACCTTGGCTACGTAATTTAGGTTCTGAAATTGTTATGTATAAAACAAAATTCCTGTTTTTTTTTTTTCTTTAAAAGTTTTAACCTAGAATTAAGTTATAAGCTTATAACTATCGACACAAGAAGAGTTTGAAAGTAAATACATAAAAACAGAGATTTTAATTCAGTAGTAAATTCATAATTTTTTTACTTCCTTTAAGTTTAGTATTGTAATCGCGCAAAAATTTTGGGTATTATATTTCAACCAAAATATCCATTTTGACGGCTCTTGAATGCATTTGAACAATTTTATTTGCATGACGTCTGTACGTAAGGACAGACGGGTTGTAAATGGATTTAAAATTGATTCAGAAGGATTTTTTTTCGGAAAGTCCGTACGTACTTATGTATGCATCTTGCCTAATTCGAAAACGATTAGCTATAGCATGTTGAAATTTGTATTTGGGACTGCTATAATATCTAGCTCTCTCTCTCTCTCTCTCTATATATATATATACCTTCTTACCCTGCAAAGTGAATTCGTTTTTTTATTCTTATAATGTATATTTTTTGCTTTTTTTGTTGTTTAGTACGAAATACAAGGTACAACCCAAGGACTTACATCTAACTTAGGACTTTATTTTCCTAACGATAGTTGCAGACAATTCAAAAAACCATATTTCAGTTCATCTTCGACAGCTAAGCTTCAGTATATTTGGTTGAATTACAAATCAAACAAAAACCATTCAAAATTACAGTACAGTTAGATCGGACGGGACAGGAACTGCCCCTATACTTATCGAATTCGCTTAAGGTCGTTTTCAAAACGCTGTAATGCTTTGCTTGATGTGCAAGGAGCCGATAATTCTACTCCGAACGCTGGTTAAGACTGTACTCTAATTTTCAGTGAAGCCGCTTCCTGTGCACTTTGCATAAATCTCTATTCTGAGCGAATATATGACGAAACAAGACATAAAAAAAGACATTAACTAAGACAATTAACTAAAGCTAATTGTTCGTTAAACTTAAATCGTAAATGTGACAAATAAATGTCGTCTGTTGAAACTTATGTCACCATAAAACTGAACTGAAATAATTGCAAAGTGAGTTACTTAAATTTTATACCTAAAATTTAGATTATAAATTTCTAATAGAGTATTCATACACAAAAACTGCATCAGCGTAAATTCACTAACGAAGAAGAAATAAATGGTTTACAAACACGAAGATATGAAAATTCTTTTGTAATAATTTAGTAACTGTAGGTTCTTATATTATCTGCTAAATAAGAAAAAAGGAGAAGTTTGTCTTTTGAAGCTGATTGAACCTCTTGTCGCATTTATTGTATCATAAAACTCGTTTCTTAATTATTTACATTCATCAGGATAATGTAGCGGTGAAACTTTGATAAGCGAAGAGGATAAAAGAAGGAAAGAGTAAGTTTTATTAAAGTAAAAGGCTAAGGTAACAAAGAGACAAAGAAAAACAAAGGAGGGTGAAACGAGAGAGACATAAAGGTATAGCATCCAAAGAAGGCAAAGAATTAAAGGAAAATTCGATTTCACCAGAGACATTTGATATGATTTGAAATTAAAATAAGGATAACACGCACAGAGTTATATATATATTTTAATGTAATACGAAAACAAAATTCAAGAAATGCTTTAAAGGTGTATTATTAAAATTATTAAATAAAGAAAACTTAAATATTTTAAATACATTTGAACAAATAAATGAATTATTTTGATATTACTTAGTAATATCAAAGGTTGAAATCCAACCTTTGAATTTGAACAGCGCAAATAGGATTTGCCTACAATAATATTACGAAGTCTAAACTGAACCAAATTACGTTTATATATATATATATGTAAATTAAGTTACATATATGGAAGATATAAGAATATACGTTAGCTGCTTTGAAAACAAATTCCTGATCTCAAAATTAACATTCTAAACTTGGTGATCTGCCCCTAAATTCATCCGTTCTCCCGAATTCGAGATTTTTCGACGTTACGTAATGCTGCTGAAAAAGAGAAACGTGCACAAAACTAATACTAGCCAATCATAGCTTGTCTCTAGAATCGCACCTACTCTGGTATAAATACTCTGGCGAGCTAATTACGTCACCCTTCTGCTAGCTTCCACCTTGCTAATATCTCGTCGCTTTGCTTTCCCGTCTAAAATGATGTCGCCCAGTTAATCTGTGTATGTCAGAAATCATTGTAATTGCTTATGATAAAAAAGTATACTGTCTACGAAGAAAGAATCTAATGTGCCTAGAAATAAATACGGTAATTAGCTGATTTCGGGTTGTGTCAAAATCTTCTTCCATCTTTCCACTCGATTATTGAAAGCTGTTAAAGTACCCGATTTAATTGCGCATCAAAAATCCTCAGTTACGACAACTGCAATCTGATTTCCTCTTCTATGCTGTCCCGAAACCAGGGTAAAAAGTAATTTGGGTTTTTTAGTGTGAAATGGAACTTAATTGTTTCTATATAAAAATTTACTGTAATCATTCAAATATCTTCCATTGTATTCAATGAGCGTCTCCCATTTTTCTGATAGCCTCATGATTCCGAGCCCCTAAAACTTCTGGCATTTATCAGCAAAAACCTCAATCAAGTGCGATTTGAGGTCATCATTATAACTGAATTTTTGTAACTAAAAATTTTGTAAACTTTGAAATAAGTGAGATTCCGTTGGTGCAAGGTGGAGGCTATACGGGGGATGTAACATCATTTCTCAGCCAAGCTTCAGTTATTTCGTACATGACGCTAAAGATGTGAGAGGCTTGGATTTGTAGTGGTGGAACACGATATTTTTCCGATTTACCAATTTTGGCCTTTTCTCTTTGACTCTTTCCTCCAATTTCATGAGCTGTTAGAAGTAAACATCTAAGCTGCTTGTTTAGTTGTTTGAAAGTACTCAAAATACACAATACCTTTGTAATCCCAACAAATTGAGAACATTAACGTTTTGGGGTCAATTTAGATTTTGATATGTTCTGATTCGTCGTACTTGGACTATTATGTGTTTTGATTGATGCTGTTGAATACTTTCCGTTTTTCATAACCAGTGACAATTCCTTTCAAAAAAGATTCGATTATATTAAGTTTGAAATGCGTTTCGCAAATATTGATTTGTTTATACTAAATGAATAAATACGCAATTTATGCGGACCCCAAATATCAAGCTTCTTACACAGTTATATGACGATTCGCTTCATTTATGGCTTTAATTTTATCATCATCGACTTCAAGAGGTCGGTCTTCAAGCGAAAGGTTTCAAGAACGAAATTATTTAAATCAATTCCGACACATGCGTTAGGTTAAGACCATGAAATGCACATATCTCTTTGTAAGCCTTACCACTTTCTTGCCATTATGAAAATAAAAAAGTAAAATACGTCGAAAATATTTATTTTTACAGCCCATATTAAAAATCTATCGTACACAAACAGTTGTAAATAAAAGCACACGGAATTTCTTTCTACAGAAAACTAAACGTGTCATCTGCTAAATCTTAAAAGTAAGAAAAATATATATATAT
>KK121306.1:281612-292529 GCA_000611955.2 Stegodyphus mimosarum
AACAAACGAATATAACGCTCTTTGTGCAATCAAAATATATTATTAAATTTGAGCAGAATACTGCGAAACTAATTACGTAACCAAGCAATGATAATTATATCAAAATTAGTTCACGAAAGCGTTAAAACCCTAACAAGAAATACATATATCAAAATTAAAATAAAATCATTTCAAAATTGAAAGAGAAACAATGACATAAAATTAATAAAACTGATATAAAATATCGGCAATGCACGAAACGATGTTCATGAGACTTACATACCGACACTATCACTGACAGTGATGGATACGTATTCTATCGTTGATGGTAAACTGAAGATGGCGGCAAATCCATTACATTAAATGTACCAAACAATGATTGCTTGAAGTGATATTGAAGTAGATAAGTGTTGGGTTGTAACGCATTTAATATTATTGCATATATGTCAACAAAGGAATATATGGCAGTTTTTAACGTAGGAAATGCAGCTGAATCTATTAATGAAATCAAACAATATTAACTGGGACGCTACTCTAGTAGCAATGCAGGAATATGGCATTTTACCATTTCCAATACATTAACGTTATCCAACAATTGTTTATACGGCAGTGCACCTTGAAAATGTACAGCGCGTGTAATTGACAGAAACTTCACATATAAGAGCACTGACTCCACGGCGAAAAACACTAACTGAATTTTTCTTATTGTATGCGAATGATACGTTTGCGAAGATGCTACTTTTCCTCATAAGTGCAAAAATATTACACTTGGAATGCATCAACGAAAAAATTTAAACGTCGCGAACAGCAGTTACAGAACATCCCAGTTTATATTCGATCGATGCGGTAGGTCGTCTGTACACTGTTCATCCAAAGAATACCGAATGCTTTTACTTGCCATTACTGTTAATCAATGGATGTGGACCAAAATCCTTCTAAAAACTGAGAGCAATAAACGGTCAAGTATGTGCCACTTATCATGAAGCTTAAATTAACTCTTCTTGAAAACGATGCACATTGAGACAATTCTCTCGCTGTTGCATCGAATGCTGCTCACCCACAGCAAATAAGCACGTTATTTGAAATCATATTAACAACCTGCTTCTCTTTGAATCCAACATTCAGTTCACATCAAACGTGTTTAAAGAGGCATTGGTTTCGATTGAAGAAGTATGTTTGGCAATTGCTAACAAAGAACTGATACAATTAGAAATGGCTGCACCGAATTGATCTCGAAAACAATATTTGCGAGCGTGATTTGCAACGAGAAACGCACTTTAATGTTGACGATTGGGTGCATTTGTTCAAATGAAGCTTCCGAAATTTATTCTAGAACATAGCGTATGACAGATGCATGCAATTAAAATCTAAAGCGGCAGACTGTATTTCCTAAATATGCTCGGAGACGCAGGTAAAATATTTCTTATTTCTTTCATTTGGCAACCGTGCGATTACAAAAAAAAAAAAAAAATATTGCACTGGCAATCGCATCATCCGTAACTGCGGGATTTCTTTTAAATGGTGGCCGAACAACACATTCAGCACTGAAATTGCCGTTGAATATGCAAATCACTGAGACATCAACTAGCAATATCGACGGAAATTCTGGAATGGCTAAAGTACTCCAATCATGTCAATTATATGTCATGTCATCATGTCATCCATGTAATCTTATCCTGACATTATGTGGGATGAATGCACTATGTCACTCAAGAAAGCATTAGAAGCAGTTCATCTTAACTAACAGATTTAAGAGGAAATAAACAGCTCTTCGGTAGCGCATGTTACGTATTTCCCGCGCCATTCGGCTAGAGGGCGCTGTGTACGTTCCAATAGCCAGTGGCAGGCAGGATGCTAAAGGTGTAGGACGTGGAAGGCAGAGATGCCTAATAATATATCTCTAATTGATTGAAATTTTCATATATTTCCTTGTAAATAAATGTTGTTATTGTTTGTTAAACCTCGTATTATCTCTTGGATGCACCTTTAGTCTCACAGAACCATTAGATGCAAAATTGGTGCATCTTGTCCGCGAATGTGGAATATCGGAAGTAATTAGTCATCATTACTGGATTATATTTCTGAGAAGTTTGGATACTGTACGTACGCTTTTGGGTTGCATACTGGACTGTGGAGGTAAGATCTTTTGAGCTCACAAATTCAGAGTTAATATGGATAAGCTTTCGAAAATAATTGAAAAACGAAGTAACGTTCGCGCTAGTGTTACTAAACTAGTTAAAAGAGTGCAGAAGCTCGATGAAGCTGTCGAAGACGTAAGTTCATTATCAGAACTACTGGAACTATTAGAAACGAAAGAGCAGATCTTGAAAAGCCATGATTTAGAGGTGGAAGCACTCATAGACGATCCGGAAAAATTTAAAAGTGAATTAAAAGCTTCGGAAGAATACGATGACAAAATATTGTTCGCTAAGATTAAACTAAAGAGCAAAATTAAAGAATTAGCAGCAGAAAATGTTCAGCGGTCTTCTTCAGTTCTTAACACATCTAGTGTTTCGGAAAATACCGTTACAGCTTTAAAATTACCAAAGTTAGAAATTTCGCGATTCTCTGGTGATTCTGGCAAATTTATGGAATTCTTAAACTGTTTTGATAGCGCAATCGGTTCAAACAATTCACTTACGAAAATTGAAAAATTCCAGTATTTAAAATCTCTTCTTTCTGGTCCTGCATATAACGTTGTTGCCGGTTTTGAATTAAATGAAAAAAACTATGACTCATGTCTTGAGCTTTTAAAACAAAGATATGGTAGAACTGATTCTATTATAAATTCTTACATGACTAAATTATTAAGCTTAGAACCCGTGAGATGTTCGTCTAATGTTAAGGGTTTGCGTAAATTATACGATGAAATAGAAGTTAATATAAGAAATTTGCGTTCATTAAATGTAACAGAAGGTTCATATGGGCATTTATTGAATCCAGTATTATTGAAGTTGCTACCACAAGATTTGGTGTTAGATTTTCACCGAAAACGAAATAGGGAAGTGAATTGTGAGGTTTCGGAAATTATTACGTTTTTGAGGAATGAAGTCGAATCTAGGGAAATTGCCGAAACTGTAATGAGCCCCCTAAAAAGTTACGAAATGAAACGATCCTTTTCCCAAAATTATCAAAGTGGGCAATCTTATCAGAAAAGCTATTCAAAGCCTAAAAATATATCAACCGCTTCAGCGTTAAATACACAAATAAAAAATGTTTGTTTATTCTGTGACGGTCATCACGATTCCGTAAGTTGTAAAAAATTGAATGTAGAACAAAAAATAAATAAGCTGAAGATTGAATCTAGATGCTGGTGTTGTTTTAGAAAATATCACATGTCTCGCGAATGCAGGGCAAAAATATCGTGTAAAAATTGTTTAAGCAATTTTCATCATGAGTCAGTGTGTAGAAAAAATAAACCCGTTAATGTTACGATGAGAGGTTGTGAGAAGCAAGTGAAAAGCGAAACTGTTTTGAATGACTCGCAGTCTAAATCTAATAAAAACGCCGAGAATATTTCTGTGTCTCATAGTAATATATGTACCAAAAATAAGCCCTTTTTACAAACATGTACAGTTTTAGCCTGTTCGGACAAAAATTCAGTCTTAACTAATGTTATTTTAGACAATGGTAGTCATCGAAGTTTTATTTCATCTCGATTAGTTAAAGAATTAAAATTAAAGCCAATACGCTACGAAAGAATAGCTATTTTTGCTTTCGGAGACAAAATGGCACGTGAGAAGGAATACGGTATCGTTTCATTGACGTTGCGCAATAGGGATCAAAGTTCGAAATCGTACGAGTTAGAAGCTGTCATAACGGAATATATATCTAATTTGTCCTTGAAAATTCCTGATGGATCTATTCGCAATGCGTTGAAGGAAAGAGGTTTACCTTTGGCTGATTCATTTTCTGGCGACTGTCAGACGGAAATACTTATCGGATGCGATTCGTTTTGGGATGTTGTTTATGACCAGAGAGTAAAGTTAAATGAAAACATTACTGCGATAAATTCTTGTTTCGGTTGGTTACTAGCGGGAGTGGAGGAAAGTCATAAATTGACTAATAATTATGAAAATATATGTTTAGTCATGGACTCTTCTTCCATTTTGTGCGATTTGAAAAAATTTTGGGAAATAGAAGAATTTCAGTCAGACAAACAAAACTTTTCTGAATGGGACAATCAATTGATTGAAAAATTTGAAAATTCTCTGGAATTTAATGGGGAAAGGTACGTTTGTAGATTGATGTGGAAGGAAAACTTGGGACCTGCAGTTGGGTTGAATTCTAATTATGAGGTTGCGAAAAAGCGTTTTGATTCGTTAAAGCACAAACTAAATAAAAATCAAGAAATTTATGACCAGTATAAACAAATTATATCGGATCAGTTAGAATGTCAGATTGTGGAAAAATGTGTTAATGAAGATAAAAATTCAGGATATTATATGCCCCACAGAGCAGTAATTAGGGATGACAAGGAAACAACTCGAGTTAGAATTGTTTATGACTGTAGCAGTAAGGCTAATGAAAATAATAAATCTCTTAATGAGTCTCTAGAATCGGGAGTAAATCTTTATGCAAATTTATTGGACATAATTCTTAAATTTCGAGAATATCAAGTTGCATTTTGCGGAGATTTAGAGAAAGCTTTTCTTATGATAGAGATTGCGGAGGAAGATAGAAAATACCTTAAATTTTTGTGGTTTCCCGAAGAGGTAGGTGATTCAACCGAAACTCTCCATTTAAATCGTCTCCCTTTCGGTTTAACTACTTCGCCATTTTCCTTGGCATGCGTTTTGAAATTTCACATTAAGAAATTTAAGGAACACCATCCAAAATGTTATGACATGTTAAATTCTTTTCTTTATGTTGATGATCTCTGCTATGGAGCCAATACCGTTCAAGATGCTTATCATTTGACTTCTACGGCCATAGAGATATTAAAAGCAGCGGGATTTCATTTGAGGAAATTAAAAACTAACTGTCCGGAATTGTATAAACTTTGGAATGAAAACGGATATGAGGAAAATACTGACTTCGGGCAAGGAAAAGGTTTCTTGGGATTGAAGTGGGATCCGATTGAAGATAAAATTAAATTAGATTTAAGAGATGTTAGGGATTCCATTGATGTTAGAATCACCAAGCGTCACGTTTTGAGAGTTATTTCAAAGATATTTGATCCATGTGGACTGATTAGTCCCTTTGTAATCACTGTGAAAATTCTTCTGCAAGAGATGTGGGAACGTGGTCTACAGTGGGATGAAGATTTGCCAGGTGACCTACAAAATAAATGGAGAACATGGTGTTCTGAACTTTGTGAACTTGAATCAGTATCTATTGAAAGAAGGTTTTTTGAAAGTGTAGAAATAAGTGAAGTTTCTCTTCATGTGTTTTGTGACGCCAGTCCCAAGGCATATGGGGCTGTTGCGTTCCTAAGGTACGTGAATCACAATGGCCAAATCAAAGTGAGTTTTATAATGTCAAAAAGTAAGGTTGCTCCTTTAAAAACTTTGACTCTTGCAAGATTAGAGTTAATGGCAGCACTCCTCGCTGCACGTTTAGGAAATTATTTACAAGGTCTATTTCCTAATTTCGCGAAACAAATTTTCTTTTGGAGCGACTCTCAAATCGTCCTTCATTGGTTGAAAGGATCTTCTAAACAATGGAAACCATTTGTTGCCAACAGAGTAGCTCAAGTGCAGTCGCTGACTCTACCAGAGTGTTGGAACCATTGCAGTGGCTCCGACAATCCCGCAGACCTTACTACTAGAGGAGAATCGGCTAAAAGGATTCTTACAAGTTCTCTGTGGTGGTCTGGGCCTGGCTGGTTGTGTAAACCGCTTTACTCGTGGCCCCTTCAAGAATCGCTACATCATTTCACTGACATCTGTGATGAACGTGTTATAGTGAAAGAGCGACGGACTGCACTGGTTAATTCCATGGTAACCAGTTCAGCTAATGGAAACTTACCTATGTCGTCGTTACTGGACGTTAATGACTTCAGCGGAATAAGTAGATTACTGCGTGTTACTGCTTGGATTAAAAGGTTTGTGCACAATTCTAAGCCTAATTCTACAAAATTAAATGGACCTATATGTGCTCCAGAACTCGAGCAAGCTTTGCGTTTTTGGATCAAAGCTACTCAATTCAAGCATTATAGTACAGAATTTACCCAACTTCTTTCTAAAGGAACTATCGATAAGAGTTCACGCATATTTAATTTGAATCCTCAACTTGATGATAACAACTTACTTTGTTTAAAGGGACGTTTACAGTTTTCAAGTAACGATATGCGAGCCAAACATCCTTGGCTTCTTCCATCTAATGATAAATTTGTTGAACTACTTATCTGTGATTCTCATACTAAAATGTGCCATTTAGGTGTTGATGCAACTTTAACACATTTACGAGAACAATTCTGGATTGTTAAAGGTCGTCATTTTGTGAAAAAGGTGTTAAATAACTGTCTGATTTGTAGACGATTCAAAGTGAAATCTGGAATGCAGGTGGTTGCCCCTTTACCGCCTGATAGAATTCAAGAGCATCCACCATTTGATATATGCGGTGTGGATTTTGCCGGACCATTTTTTGTTCGTGATTTTACTTCAAAGTGTTATTTACTTATATTCAGCTGTGCTGTGACAAGAGGTATCCACTTAGAAGTAGTTCTTAACATAAGTGCTGATTCTTTTTTGTTAGGATTCCGACGATTTGTTTCTCGTCGAGGATTATGTTCCACTATATATTCTGATAACGCCAAAGCTTTTAAAAAAGCAAATTGTGAATTGAAAAAATGGTGGAATCAAATAGATAATGATCAAGTTAAAAATTTGTTTGCTTCTAAAGGTATAGTTTGGAATTTTATAGTTGAAAAAAGTCCATGGTGGGGAGGTTTCTGGGAGAGACAGATACGAACGGTTAAAACCTGCTTAAAGAAAATTGTTGGACGATCCTCTCTCTCTTTGAAGGAATTGGAAACTGTTTTTTCGGAAATTGAAGCTCTGGTTAATTCCAGGCCTATCACGTATCTGTACAACGAACCCTCAGAACCCTCTCCACTCACCCCATCTCATTTTCTTATTGGTAAAAGGTTGGTGTCTTTACCTGTAATAAAACATAAAAATGAAAATTTTAATGTTAATAGGAATTCTTTGGTAAAGAAATATAAATATCAGCAAACACTTTTGAATCACTTCTGGAACAGGTGGAGAAAGGAATATTTACTTAATCTAAGATCAGCCTATATTTCTCCACAACCAGGTAAAATAGTTTCGTTTAAAGTGAATGATATTGTTTTGATTAATGATGAGCGTTATCCCAGAAATATGTGGATGATGGGAAAAATTTTAGAGCTATATCCAGGAAGAGATGGAAAGGTTCGTTCTCTTCTTATTCAGACTCCTAAAGGACAAATAAAACGCTCAGTACAACTTGTGTATAATTTGGAAATTAATCCTTAATTATGTTAGTTTAATTGAGTTGCAACATGTTAATTTTCTATCTGTGTATTAATGATAGTTTAAGTGTGCTTATATTTTAAGGCTTGATATTTGAACAATTTTCTTCAGAAGTTAAAACATATAATTTGTTTTTGTGTATCAAGTGATTGTGAACAATTTTGATGTAATATTCTATTTGTGTTTTTTTTCATGTAATTTAAAATGGTTCCTGCATGTAAATTGTTATAAATCAATGGCAAGTGAACTCAAGTGAGTTCAGGTGGGGAGTGTTACGTATTTCCCGCGCCATTCGGCTAGAGGGCGCTGTGTACGTTCCAATAGCCAGTGGCAGGCAGGATGCTAAAGGTGTAGGACGTGGAAGGCAGAGATGCCTAATAATATATCTCTAATTGATTGAAATTTTCATATATTTCCTTGTAAATAAATGTTGTTATTGTTTGTTAAACCTCGTATTATCTCTTGGATGCACCTTTAGTCTCACAGAACCATTAGATGCAAAAGCGCATTCATTTTATTGTCTGGTGATTTTCGACACGTTTTACCGGTTATACCACGTTCAACACCTGCTGTTGAACTTAATGCATTTCGCAAATCATTATCCTTAAGGCAACATATACAGAAATTGACTTTGAAGGCCAAAATACGTCTACGCTTACAAATTGATGCATCCTTTGATGTTTCGAAAAACAATTGTTGGATATTGAGAATGGTAAAATGGTAGTCGATGAATCCACACAATATATCATGTTGCCAATAAATTTCTGTAAAATCAGAGCAACCACAGACGGATGGATTCACAAAGTTTTTTCAGATATTCCACAGAATTATAAAACTCATCAGTGGCTCAGTGCACGTGCTATATTAGCAGCCAAAAATACCAAATACCAAGCGAAGCGACAACGTATAAACCCATCGATACTGTAGTGAATCAAGAACAATTTATCAATTATCCAATTGAATTCTTAAATTCACTTAATTTGCTAGGCATGCCGCCGTACGTTTTAAAATTGAAAATTGTCGTGCCTGTCTGTACGACTTTAATGGTACCATAGAAGTACAGTTGCCACGTATCCCAATGATTCCAGCAGATTTGACATTCGAATTTAAACGTTTGCAGTTTTCACATTTCCAATGACAATCAACAAAGCACAGGAACAATCGCTTAAGTCTGTGGATTAAACTTGAAACATCCATGCTTTTCGCACGGGGAGCTGAATGTGGTCTTCTCACGCGTCAGAAAATGTTGCGATTTATTCGTGTGCGCACCAGGTGGAAAACAAAAAATACTGTACATTCAAAAGCACTTCAATAAACAGAATTAAAACACAAACTCTTTCCTTTAAGCAGCACTGCGAGGCATGCCGGGTGAAAGCTAGTTTTGTGTATTTTATAGCAGTTTTAATATGTTTTGTTAATTTTATTGAACAGTGTTTTACAGTTATGAACTGTTTTTGTTTTAATTTTTACATCTGTATTTACCGATAAAATGTTATGCTTTTCATGATATATTTTTGATTTAATTATTATCTCTCCAATTTATATATACATATAGAATTTGTTTTCTAACAAGCGCTGGATTAAGTTTAAGGGAAATTTAAGGGAACATGGATTGCATTTAAATATGCGTTTCAAAATGTTTTGTACATCATAATAACATTTGTTTTATTAGCATACCTTATTTTACGTAATTTAAATCAAGAAACTTTGTTGTCATCTTTTACAAACGTCCCTTTCAGAAAAGCAGTGCACACATTTTAACGCAACACTAATGCGGTAAAGTATTAATATCTCTGAACCGTGTTTCTTTTTTAATTCTACCTTTTACATCCTCTTAGTATTCGGCGTGATCTCATTTTTCGTAAAGCGTTGCTATCTCATTTTCTACAATATCTTTTCTTAATATTTTTTTTCATCTCTTATCGTATCCCTCCGCTGATCGGTCTTTTGTCATTTACTTCATCATCCTCATTAAGAATACTCACTCCGTTTCATCTTTAGAATAAAAAAAGGCTAAAAACTAAAGTTGAAAGTCAATTTAGTCGGGATATTTAGTCTGATATATACGACAAAAAAAGGGGGAAGGCGCTTTTATTCTTTTATCCATGGGCAAATTTTTCTTCCGTCATAGGGAAAAATAATTCTCTAAATCATTTGAATGCATGAACAAGGTGAGACAGATGATAAGGGGAGGAAAATATCGAATGGAAAGTTATTTTTTATGCTCTTTTCAGAAAGATTTGGTTACATTAATAGTATAAATTGCGAGAAATGCTGGTTATCTTTCAAGTTATATTTAAACAAATGGAAACAAAAACCAGAATTCCATTTTTTTTTCTTATTAAAAAATTAATTAAAATTGTAAAGACATTTTTTCTGTAATCCTTTATATTGATAAGAGAATGAAGAACAACACTCATCGGTTAGTAAGAAATGCACTTCGAAAATGTTTTTTATCTATAGTAGTACTAAGCATTATTTATACTTTATGTAGGTTTTACTAAGTATATCATCGAACCAACAATCATGTCAAATTACTGAAGATAACGGCATGTTCAACATGCGAACCTTATACATGTTTATACAACTGTCATGGCAGCTTCCTTCGAAAAAAGAAAAGAAATGGAGCTTGAAAAGGATGTTAAATTTAAAAACGAGAATTTATTATATGATTTTAATGATCATGGGCAATTAAATCAGAAAGCGTTTTGTAAGTTTTGCGAAAAATGACAGTGTTCAAAAATTAAGTTGAAATTGTGGCAGTGATATTGATTTACTATACAATTCATTCTGGAACTTCATTTGCGCTTCTTCATACAAATAATAAAAGCTATAAGACATTCATTGGTATTATACCAAAAGACCTTGAGAAAGGATCTTTAAAATTTCAAAAATCACCAGTGGCTTTCAGTATATTTGTTTATTTCGTTATTAAGCAATAAAAATCCTTTGAATTTACAAACGAAACCCTTAGTGTATAAGGTTATAAATTTAAAGTTAAATATAAATTTTACCTGCCTAACAAAAACTTTCTAGTGCTAATTCGCAATGATGAAATGCTAAAATATTCATAAACAAATATTATTTAAGTTATTTTTCCACTGTTTATGTATTCATACATTATTTTGAAGAAGATATCCTATATAGGTAAAGCTTAATAATATAGGGAAAGTGAATTTGAATAAATAATACTAAGAAAAATAGTTTATTCTGCCTGGATATAAAATTTTGCCTTCTAACTTGAAATGCTTTACCAGAAATCATATCCGTTTTATAAGCGCACATACATGCATA
Organism: Stegodyphus mimosarum; assembly: GCA_000611955.2. Taxonomy (NCBI): domain Eukaryota; kingdom Metazoa; phylum Arthropoda; class Arachnida; order Araneae; family Eresidae; genus Stegodyphus; species Stegodyphus mimosarum. The sequence continues at coordinate 292,343 of KK121306.1, forward strand.
ATATGCATGCAACATATGCATAATATTTATAAACATATTGATACACATTCTTTACTTGTCTTTTAATTTTTACGTTAAAAATATATTTATTTAATTTTTATCTTACTATGATAATTACTAAAGAGTAGTTAATGAAATACGATGGAACAAAGCCAGATTTTAAAAGACCAGATTCCTTGATTTCCAG
>KK121306.1:292555-329791 GCA_000611955.2 Stegodyphus mimosarum
TAATTTGAATCTAACTTGAAAACCGCTAATTACTGGTAGTTCGATCTAGATTTGAAGGCCAGCAAACAACTAGTTGAATGCACATTTCCATACTTTTACCCTGTGTAAGGCGAATGAGAGCCACTTTCCCTTAGAAAGCTTTTCACCATTTCCGTTTCCGTTTTGCTCTATTAAGAAAAATCAACATCTTATTTTGTGTTTAAGCTTCATAACTAAAATTTTCAGAGTAAGTTATATAGATCTTTTGACTTGTTTGAATTTGCTAACAAAGTTTTTTGCTCTCCTATGCAATTTTTTCAACTTTTCACATTTTTTTTACTGATACTAAATTGCTTTGAATTCATAATTTCATATGCCTCTTCTCTGAAGAGTTAGATTTTATTAGATTACAAACAAGCCCCTTTTACGGTTATATCCCGAAAAGAGGAGATGCGTTTCTAGGAGGGAAGGTTAAACGAAACTCCTGCTCGTATTCCTTCTACAAATGGTAGGAAACCACCAGAAAGCCCATCTAGTTAATCCGTTTACGGAAATTTCTACTCGGGTTGAAATACCATCTTGTAGTTACTTTATTTCCTATGCCAGGAATGGACAATAATTCGATCACGATTAACCAGCAATTTACGAAGCATTTTCTGGTCAATCAGAGCCAACAGGAGACGGTTTGAAACGCAAAAGCAACTAATTCGTGTCTCATAAAACAAACCATCTTGGCTTCTTTAATACCATAAACATCGTTTCTAGAAAAATTGTTAACTTTTCTTAATATTTACTACTGTAAAAAAAATGTAAGGTTTTTCTATCTTTTAATTTAAAACTGTCTACTTTTCATACCTTTTTTTGTATTTGAGTAAATCTTAATTAAAATACAAACAAAAGAATAGAAGACCTTGGTATTTAGGTAAAGAATAAGAATTCGATTACTTTTTTACAATGATGAGGGGTAAATGTTACAGTGATGAGGGGTGTTGCTTAATATGCATTACTTCCGTAGCTGTTACTAAAAAGGGTTACCTATAGAAGCATTTTGAAACATCTTTACTTTCCTGTACGAAGTAAAAAGGAAGTATTGTAATCGTGAAAAATTTCAGGTATCCTATTTCAACGAAAATATCCATTTTAACCATTACGGAATGCAATTTAATGAAGTTTTTGCATGATATCCGAACATAAGGACAGAATAAAGGACTTTTTTTGCCAAAAAATTATAAAACTGCTTTAAAATGCATTCTGAAAACATTTTTTCATTTTTTCAACGTCTGTGCATACATACATATGTATGTATGTATTTCGCATAACTCAAAAACGAGAAGCCTCATAACGTTGAAATTCTGTATATAGGACTGCTATAACATGCAGATGTGTACCTCCTATTTTGGTTGCAATTGGTCGCACCAAAAGTATATATATATACACTCTTTTACAAAAAAATCGAAGCACCAAGAAGGACTTTTGCGATCGTGAAGAAATTTAGTATGCAAAAACATGTTGATGGAACATGCAAATGATAAACGTTTCACTGCAAATGAACAGGAATTGCGATTAGGGCGCGTATTTCTAGTGCGTAATTCGCAAAGTATAAAACCAGTAACAGAGGCGGCAAATTTCTCTTTTTTTTTGCTGCAATTGTAATTCCGTAAAGAAGCAACTAAAGATGCCATTACGACGATAACGAAGACCTTACAGACAACTAAACGACTTCGAACGTGGTAGCATTGTAGGGTTGCGTGAAGCTGGGTGGTCATACCGAACAATAGGCCGCCATCTGAAGTGTACATACACTATTTTGCAAAGATGCTGGCAGCAATGGTTGCTACATGGAAACTGCCGATGAAATGAAGGCTGTGGAAGTCCAAGGAACACAAATGCGAGGCAAGATAGGATGATTGTTCGCCATCTCCGAACCGCCTCAAAGGTATCATTGTCGACTATTCAATGCATTACAGCCACGTCTATACCTCTCGTGGTATCGTCCACTATCTGACGGCGCTTGGCTGAGGCGGGTTCGCGCTCGCAGAGGCCTTTAAGATGCATGCCTTTGACCTAACAACATCGGCGGAGTCGTCTGAAGTGGTGTCGCAGCGGATCATCATGGCTGCCATCAAACTGACTTCGTATAGTGTTCAGCGATGAATCCCGCTTTACTCTTGAAGCAGATGACCAGCGTGTTCGTGTCTGGAGAAGACGGGGACATCTGTCCCAATTAGCCTTTGTTTTACAAAGGGATACAGCCATAACCACTCGTGTGATGGTGTGGGGCGGTATTTCTTACGATAGGAGGCCACCTTTAGTCATCCTCCGTACATCTCTAACAGCTCAATGATACACTGATACCATCCTGCGGCCGGTTGCTTTACCCTTCATGGCACGTCATCCGTGGGCCATTTCCAACAAGATAATACTAGGCGACATACCGTTCGAATATCTCTGGGTTGTCTCCGTGCGTTTGATACTCTTCCTTGGGCCGCAAGCTCACCAGACCTTTCACTAATTGAAGATGTCTGGGACATGGTAGGCCACCAGATTCGGGCACCACATAATATCGCAGGTCTGGAGCGGCAAATGATGAATGTCTGGTAGAATGTGTCGCAGGATGACATTACGAACCTCTACCACTTCTTGCCTCGAGGAATTCAAGCATGCACTGCCGCCAGGGGCGGTTCCACCAACTATTAATTTGAACACTCAATGGGTGATTGTGAGCCGTGAACAGGTACTATGACCTTGATGTTTTAATCATTTTATTATGTATGAAAGAGCTATACACATATCCAATTTTATCAAAAACAACCACTTCCTTCATGGTGCTTCGATTTTTTTTAGAAAAGAGTGTATAAATCCACTCTGTTATTCGGCTCAATGAGCTCGTTTCTTTATTCTTACATGTTTGTAAATTTGCATTTTTTGCTTTAAAAATGATTGAATTATGTTGTTCCTATCTTCCGGTTAAGGTTTTTATGCTTTTAGTTAACCTGTATGTTATAATTGCAGAATTATGAATAATTTAAAAGTTGTGTCAGTGCGGCTAAGCCTAATTATTTTGGCCATAGCAGCCATATTTTTTTTTACATTTGAAACTTAGTAGAGTAGTGTATTTGTTGCCAGAAACTGAGTTTCGCAACAACAAAGATAACTCCTTCTTTTATTATTGCTATTTAAATCATGCTTAGTCAGTTCTAGAATTTAATCTAGGAAATAAGTGTTTAAGATTTACGTGGTAATTTTTTATATAGATATTTTTAGTTTTTATGCATTTTTGCCTTGATCTGAATTAATTGAATGAGAAATACTGAATCGTCTGTGAAAAACTGTTTTTTTTTTGTTTGTTTGTTTAATTTCCTTTATACATCGTTTTAGATTTATCATAGAATTTGAATGGAACATGTGGCAACGATTAGATAATTCTTCAGGTGATATACGTAATTTTTGCGCATTCTGAATTATAAGACGTAACGGTGTTATGAGACGTAACGGTGTTAAGTGAATCTAGCGCCAGAGTGTCGCTGTGGTAAACAAATATAGTGAATTTTAAAGAGTGCATTTATTCTATTGTGGTTTATGCGCTATAGACGAAGTATATTTAATTCAACCCAATAAGTTTAAATGAAATGAAATGAAAAATGCGTATAATGTAATATTCCGTACAAGGAAGTCATGTGATGTACACATCAGATTTTTTTTTAACTTTACATAACAAATATCAAAGAGATTATCCACAAAATAATTACTTGAAAATAAAATTGGGGATCTTGAGGCTGAATTAAGAACGACTTCAACAAAACGTTTTTAAAAATGTCCTTGAACTCATGTGCAGAGATTATTGTATCACTCAAAGTAAGCCATATTTTGTAAAACAAATGCAAAGAACTTTTTCATGAGGACTTTATAAAAAAAATCTTATAAATATCGAATTCACCTGTTCAATTATTTTTAGAACAGGACTGAAATTAATGCTGTAATTGTAAAGGTCTAAAATTGCCTGGATGCATTGCGATGCCATAGATTAAGGAAACAAGTGTAAATATAAGGGAAGAATTACATAAAAACATTAGTAGATGTTCTTATTTTTTCCTGTGGGACATGCTTATTTGCAAGATTATACATATAAAGCAGAACTATTGGATCCAATTTTCTTGAAAGAAATGACTGAAAGTTTAGACACATCCATATTTTTTACACAGTTTTTCACTAATTTGAAGCTACCAATTTTTTAATTAGTTTCAGTAACAACAGATAGAGCAGGAATAATAATAGGCCGACATAAATGAATTTATACCTCAAGGTCAAAATAATATAAAAATTATTCTGGAAGTTTTTTGAGCTACTAACACATAATTCACCAACAAGTGTTATTAAGTAAAAGATTAAATACAAAAGAAGTTAAGGAGACACAGTTTTCAAGTTTGATAATTATTTTTAAGGAAGTTCCCTCAAACGGCGTCTAACTTAATGGAAGACAGGCAGAATTACCGGTGTAAGATAGCTAAGTATAAACAAATTTCTACAACCATTTCGTGATTTATTAGCTCGGATAAAAATTCTTCTCGAAAAGCAAGATAAAGATTGTGCAAATCTGAATGATGAAATTTGATTTTTTCATTTAGAGTTTCTTACATACTACACCGAAGTGATTTAAATTGAAGATTACAAGGAGGACACAAGAAACTACTTGAAGTGATTGGCAGCTTTTAACTCCTGAAAACAAAATGTATTTTTCTAATAATGAGATCTCCCACAAAATAATTTGAATTGCTTTCCAGATATGTCCGCTCACCTAGAAACACATCAGAATTTTTATTATAAGATTGCAAAATTTGTTGCAGAAATTAAAAAGACGATTGAAGACTTTGTGATGCAGACTGAATCATTTTCAATAAGTTAGTCATTGTGACTTATCTGTCTTTTCCTCCTAAAAAAAGATCTAATTTTAGTGGGCAGATCGAGACACATCTTTAAGGAGGAAAAAACGTCGATCATACGTATACGTGAAATTGGCCACTCTTGAATAGGACATTAGTGCGCTGCCTTTTGGTGGTAGAATTTAAAATTCAAACATAATAAATAATTTCACACACGCATGCATTTACAGATAGGCTATTCGGGTTGCAAAATCCTCAATTCGATAGAAAGCTTCTTTTAAACTTCAAACACTTTTAATGTGATTACATAAACTATTAATCAAACATAACTAAGTGATGATCCAAAAGTCTTTATTTTAAATAAAAGTGTCTTCATCAACATACAAGCCTACTGCATTTTGTATAAGACCCAATGGGAAAGAAGACTTATGCACAGCTCCAAAAAATGTGACTTTTTATCCTTAAGCGGTAACTAACAAGAAGCGCGTTCAAAGTCGGTATTTTTCGGATGGCCAGAGACAGCGCGAGTTGAACCAACTTCAAGCTGCCACGTCAACTTCGCTTGCAGCGTCAGTTTTAAGTATCTCCTTTAAAATGCTCAGTGTTTACCACAATTTTTAAATGAATATGCTTTCAAAAATTCTTCCTGAAAAAGTATCAAATCAAACGGACTAATCTTAATAAAAAACTCCAGATGATACTTAGAAATGTATAAATTAATACAGTAATTAAGTAAGTTAATTAAAAGAAAATTATAAAGTATATTATGAGTGATATTAACCATAATTATCAACCATGATTGAGATATGTTTGATAAATTTTACATACCAATCTAAAGCAACAGATTTTTGTGAGAAAATAATGATAGAGTTCGAAATCCTACCTTTTGAATTTTACTTAAAATCTAGCTAATCACAGGGTCTTGTTGCCTAATAGGTCTAATGTTGCCTGAATAAAGCTTCGTCTCCGAAGCTGAAGATGGTTTATTACCTCAAATAGAATTGCTATAGTAGAGTTGGTATAATATATATACACATAAAAAAATTACGGAGAAGTTTATCGTTAGCTTCAAAAAGCACAGCGGTTTAATTAGTTTGCTGAAGGTTAAGGCTAAAAACCAGTTTTCTGTTGATAGCGTTTTAGTGTAGTTAAGCAGTCGGTTAAGATTCAGCAGATGTTACATATATTGTAGGCTCGGGACTTGTTTTCTTTCTTCATTAATCACTGTACGAATTCACTAAATTTTTACCTTTCTCGGCTCTTTTTTCTTTTTATTTTGTTTCATCGTTATTTTCACAAGGACTTTGCGTTTTTTTCAATGATCGGAAACTGGATTTTTGCCATCCAGGCGATGTGCATTAGCTTTCCTTATGACAATGAGCCTTTGGCACAATTCAAAAGATAATATGTGTGAAATTCTTTTTGGCTTACGCCAGACTAAGAAAAGAGATATCGGTACAATGTTGCCTTTTTACCTAATTTTAAAAATTTAGTTAGTTTTACACACTGGTCACGAATAAATCTTTTATTAAAATCTTAGGAAAATTATTAATTATAAAGAAACGATGTTTTCCAGTATGAGACATTTAAATTAAGACAAAATTTAGCCTTTGATACTGAAGCTAATTTTATCGAATACTTCTAGGCATTTTCTCACAAGTTTTAACTAAGCCAAACGTTTAATTTTGGTAATAATGTTTCTTTAGTTTAAAAATGACTGGCCTGAGCATTAGAAAATTTAATAATTGGAGAATTCAGTTTTCAAAACAGAAAAGAAATATATGAATATATACTTCAATGACGTTTAGACTGAAGTGGTTTTATAAAATAAAAGTACAGACTGCGACTCTTACTCTGAGTGAGTAACTGAAGCAATTGGAATTTGCTTTTAAGGGTAAAACATATCTAGATAAACCAAAAAATATTTTTAAAGATTTAAAAAAAAATTCTCTTCTTCATTATTATTTTTTATTTTTATTCATTCATTTATTTATTTTTAATAAATATTTCGTTTTATAAATGCGATACTTCTTAACGCTATGAATCCTACATACATTATAACAAAATATAATTTTTAATTACATTATTTAAAATAGTTTTATTAAGTAAAGTGCTAAGTTTATCATTAAACAAATCTTATAGTGTCTTATTCCATGAAAAACTAACTCTCTAAAATCGCAAGTTAAGCATTTTATTTATCAGAAGTAAGTATCAGTTAAGAATTTTATTTATCATTCAAAAAATTCATAAATGAAAATACATTAGATGCATAAAAAGGTTCTTTTCTGTATCCCAAACGACGTTTTTCTGGGATATTCTGATCAAATTTAGTATTGAAACTGATGATGCGTCATGCGAAAATAATTAAAAAACTTTCGTTAAGGTTCAAGCGTATCTCTCACCACCTTAATATTAACCCATCACCTTCTGCTATTTTTGTACGTAAAGCTAGCAGTAAAATAAGTTTTCTTATAGCAGAAATTTGACCTATTTTAATTTTAAAAAGTATAAGCGTAGGAAGTCAAAATACAGCACAAAATAGCAAGGGCAAGTATGAAAAATACCATAGCGAACGTTTCCGCCCTGATGTGAATTGACGCAGGCGAAAAGTGTTTAATTCCGCAATTCCGATTTTTTTAAAGCCTTTAATTCCGTGATACGAAAGCTGCGTTCACACAGTGTGAACACAGCTTTTCCCTTATAATTATCACACTTTTAGGAATTAGAAAAATAATTTTTGATTTAGAAGTTCTTAAATTAGTTACAGAATTGTTATATCTAGCGAACATATTTTTTCCGTAAATTCTTTTTCTTAACATTCTCCCAAGCAATAGAAAATAATAAATGTGATAAAATAACAGCTCACGTAGCGTAGCTTCATTTGCCTATGTTAGTTAAAGATCTGTGGAAAATTCAATGAAGTTAAATTTTTAAACGCAAATTATTTTTAGCGTCATATTTCCCTCCATTTTATTCACCATTAGGTCAGTACTTATTTAGCAAATTAAGCGTGAGACTAGTAATTTTGTAAGTGCTTAGAAACTATTAAAGTGCTAATTGTATTAGCAATGTGAATAATTCTTATGTCTGCGCCACTTTGAAACATTATATCATGTTGCACTTTATACGTATATTTCTTTATTTTTCACTAGGCTTTTGTTAAAATTGTATTAACAATATCCCTAATATCTCTTACTTTCATAAGTCCCAAAGAGCATATTCTAGAGTGCAACATAATTATGTATTGCCTTTTTTAATAATACAATATATAATTTGCTGTTATGCGCAGTTTATTAATAATAATATGTTATTATTATTTTATGCAATGTTGATGATAAGCTACTTGCATAATTTATCATTTGAATTTTATTCTAATTGTGCATACTATGAGAATATACTACTTTGTATAGCGTTTGCTGAAACTCTCAGATTCAAGTAATCGCTTTTAAGACTTAGAAAGTATTGTCTGCAGATACGGAAACCCTGTTGCTTCACCATATTTTAAAACCTTTAGTTCAAAAATTACGTTTAACGTAAATAAAAAAGGAAATATTAAGACATAAAGCTTTATTTTGCACAAATCAATGCAGTATAATATTTTCTGTTATTTCTTTTCTTTTATATCACATCTACAATATCGATTCGAAATGAATTACTTTGTTTCTCAGACTACTCTACCGATGCAAATATATGGCTGTCAATAAAACAAACGTAGGTATGTTTATTTCAAAATACCATAATGTTTTTCTCAAACATATACATTTTAAATCATATAACATGTTCTAACTATTTTTTCTCCTAATTTTTCTCAATCTTTAGAAATTCTTTGCTCTACTCGATTTATTCTTCAATCTCAAAACAAGACATCAGACTTCGGAATTGGAAACAACGCTGTTTATACAAATTGCCTTCCTTTTGACCAGCAGAAAAACGTCTCAACTCCACTCCAAGAGTCCAGCGCACAGAAATCACCATAAAAATCGCATTTGAGACTCCAGAAACGTGGCCTCAGCGGAATCTGTTGGGTACTCCTCCTCTCTACGTTCATTTCGGCGGACAGATTGTTTTAATGCATTCGGTGAGAGTCGGTCGACATGAGCCATAAAAACATGTAATTATACGCTGCTTAATGACAAATTAAAATGGAATCCTGACGTGTGTAAGGCCTGTGATTAAGAGCGAAATGAAGGAAAGGGAATCCAGAATGAGTAGGTGTGGAGTACTTAAAATGCTTAAATCACTAAATGTGGTTGTAATGACCCTCTTTTAAATGAGTTCGAACAGCAAGAAATGCTCTCTGGAGGCCACTATCTAACATTTAACTTGTTATCTCTTTAAGAAACGTATACGCGGTATGAGGTAGAAAAGTGTCAATTTTTTATTTAAAAAAAATTCAGATCCTTCATTCGTCAATTCTTTCAGCCATTCATAGGTTTTACTGCATTCATAAATTATTCAGGTCTAAGAGAATTAATTAAATTAGTTGTTGTACTTCTCATTTGCATGTCATAAAATATCCGGTCCTTTATATTGCTAGAGGAAAAGTTAAAATCCTATGCGTGTTTTGAAAGATTCTGTTTTCGCTTAAACTTGCATTATTAATGAAAGAGAGGTATTTTTGAAAATTAAATCTATAATCTTAAAAATATTCAACCAGTAATATTATGATGATGAGCGTTTTTCCTTAATCGATATGGAAAGAAATTATACAGATTGTAGCGCCAGGTTTTGACAATATAGAGCTGCGCAAACGAATAGATTATTTTACGGCTCTAGGTATTTTAATCACATTTCATGCACAAATTTACATTCTTTTGTAAGCTCACCATAATATTTTTTATCTTGTCATAAAACGTGCCTTTTTACTACGTATGAAATATTTTGGCTATTTTTTTAAATCAGAGAATATCAGTCAAAAGAATGGATTGAAAGGGAATAGTAGAATGTGAATGGTGAATTTTCTTTTCAAAATTGTCTCCAAATTTAAAAGTTTTTACTTCATATGAATGTTACTAAAACATTCACGCCGCCACATAGCATTAAATTAAAATATTTTGTTTTGTTTTTTAATGATTTGATGAAGCATGTTTTTCAAGCACAAAAAGGATCAATCACCTCAGAGATAACAGTACTGCTTATCCGCGCAACGTAATATTTTAGCATTCAAGTACATACAAAGTATTGAAAAATTACCTTTTGAACATTCTTGCAAACTATCAATTCTAAATACACTGTATACTAAAAACCCGAGATACTATTTGAATATAAAATAACAAAAACATGATTTAAATTACACTCCAAAAATGAATCAGACGATACAATTCTCAATAATGAGTATGGCCTCCTATTTTACGGGTCGAAATTTACCACTGATTTAAATGTAACATGTAAATTTGAAATCCTGTGATGAACAGCGGTTGACATTAAGGAAACAAAGACATTTAACGGCACGTTATTTAAATATTTGCACCCCAGAATCTTAAGGGCTCAAGAAGCGTTTTAGCCGAATACTCTCCTAGCTCATGTAGCCGAATTTTCGACCTTTATAAGCTGATTCAACGGTGCATCATGTAACTAATATTTGCGGGAGTTTGCCTAGGGAAAAACAAAAGGCAGGTAGGTAAAGAGAAGACCGCCGTCTCTTGAATCAGACAACGTCACTAGATTGAAGGAAAATGACAGAATTGTCTCTGGTTGACAGGTGTGACGTAAATCATGATACAGTTGAAAGCAATTTCAAAATCATCAAAACTGAGAGAAATATTGCCTGTTCAGGGATCAGCAAGGTTAAATGTGCAACGCAGGGCTTGATATTGTAGTCCTCCGAGAATAATTTCGTAATTCTACGAGTCAGGGAAGTTATTGTTGAGGCTGTTAACTCCTCCGTAAGGAAATTCCTATTGCATTCATGAAGAGGACCGGTCATTAAATCTAATTTAAGATGTTTGTGCGGGTTCTTTGTGTGGATCTTCTGATATAAAAATCTGCTCTTGTAATGACTCTTAGAATTTGATCTTTAATATATTTACATCGATCTTCGAGGTGACAACCCAGGCAGGTGCTGCATAGTACATTATGGACCACATAACTAATATGTAAATTTGTTTCTTTCCGTAAAAGCTACGCCCTGAAGTCTTACCTAATAACACAAAGAATTGTCCAGCAACAACACTGGCTTTTCCAGCTGCTTAGTTAATGTACGTGTTCCAGGTGATTCCCTGATTTAAACAAATGTTATTTAATTGTATTTTACTAAGTACAATAAAACATGAATAATAACAATTGATAAAATAGAAGGGGCATGTTTAATTCTCAATCTAAAGAAAACATTATGACATCCAGTCAGTTACAACACAAAAGAAGAATTACAATAACATATTAAGATCAAAACAGACATACAAATACAACGTATCCCATCTCGGGACTAAATTCCTGAATAAATATTCACATTTTAAATATAAGATCCTAAGTTCCACACTGCATATTAAATTAATAAAAAAATCACTTTTACAATCATCACTACATGCAAGAAGGAAGTGAAGGATACTTAAGAATTACAAAATACGTATTACGAATTACGAATTCCATACTACGGGAATCAAGAAACAAAACAAACTTTAGCAATGATGAAGTTTAACTTTCTGAGAGTCGAATTGCAAACGTAATGAAACCTGACCTTTAAATAGTCACTTACAGTACTTAACACCGTTTGATTTTGTTCGTAAAGTACAGCCGTTTACTTCATCAGACTAAATATTATTTCCGAAAGTTTCTTTATAACACGTGGGGGAAAAGGAACACAATGCTGTCATAATTTGACTTCAACAGTTGAGAGCAGTAGCCGATTTTCTACGGGTACGGAAAAATTTGTTTATGACGCTGGAAGAGGAACACAAGCCGGGAATAATTTCATATCATCTGCAAGACTCAATAATCGATATTCTAAGGGTCCAGAGAAGTCTATATATTGTATGCAGTAGGAACAGACGCCAAGAACATCACACAAATCATCGCATTTTCTTCTCAGGTAATTTATGAGTTCATATATTTCTCCTACATCATACATTTAATCATTCAATACAGCTGATCATATTTCATGAGGCCTTTACGCCTTCAGTAAAATTTCTTTTATTTCTCACAAGCTCGAGCGTCATCAGCGCATTTCTCTCATTTATTCCCTCCATTTTCACATCCTTCTTTTAGTTATCATCAGCAAAATGTTCCTTTTCCATCTCAGGAAACACGTGCACATCTTTCTATTAGTTATCAACACTAAAATATTCTTTCTCCATTTCAAGGAAAACCTGCACATCTTTCTATTATTATCACCCGCACTCTCTCGCCCCCCTCTTCTTTCTTCTTCATTTTCGCTAAATCATCCTCCAATTTCAAGCAATTCTAAAGTTAACCTAAAAAAAGCCAGAGGAAAACTCTCAGCTGCCTCTCTCAACAAAATCTACATTTCTCCTTTTAACTCCTCGCCTAATTATTATTTAAACAACAACGTCTGACGCAACCATGCCTCATTTCAAATTAATTGGTCAAATAAAGTCTGCTACGACTTTATTCAAGCCAATAACAAACGCAAAATTTAGAGTAGGCGCCACACACACTGCATTATCATTAGTGTGAGAAACCTCAGGTAATTTCCTCTTCCTGAGAAAAAATCGAATTACATCACTCCCCGACAAAATGTCTCCTATGGTGAACAATACATTTGTCTGCATCTTCTATTCGCATCACAGATCAAGGAACACATAGCAATAAATGGCGCCTATTTCAAGTCAAGATTTAGTTTACAAGAGCTGTCGCCTACACAGAAACAATCTTAACCTTCCCTTCAAGGCATCCGAATCGGGGAAAAATCGAATTACATCACGCTCCGAAAAAACTTCTCCTAAGAAAAACAATACATTTGCCTACATCTTCTATTCGCATCACAGATCAAGGAACGCAGACCAATAAATGGCGCCTGTCTTCAAGTTAAGACCTACTTTACAAAGCATGTCGCCTACACAGAAACAATCTTAACCTTCCCTTCAAGGCATCCAAATCACCGCTGTAAGAAGTTTCTATCAAAACGCCGTCTCCTGCAGGCTGTCCAGTGGCCAAGTTCTCATTAAGGAAAAGGAAAATAATTTTATTATGTCTATAAAAAAACACAGAAAACGGCAAGGGTCCTTTATTCCTTCCTTTTATCTGGTATTTCCGATACCTGCTTCGAAGCCCAACCCCTATTTTGCAGACCATTATTTCTACACAACACAATCCTCGGATAGGTGACATTTGCTACTATCGGGACTTGAGTTTTAAAAAATAAATAAATAAAGTAGTTGTACAGTAATATTTTTCGTGCTTTATTAAAACCTATTACATGTACATACCAAAAAATTTCGTAACATATTTAAAGTTAAATTTGAGTTAGTTCCTCTTTAACATGATCTTGAGATGATGTCTGAATGGTTTCCAAGGATGCCGTATGTTGGTGGCAAAAAGTAAAACCTCTATATGAAGATGTCGAATTTCTTTTCTGTTCAGTATTCTCTCCCATGGAAACATGTCTGAACAAGTGAAAAAGTCATTTGAAGACTTAATTCAAGGTGCTCTACAGTTGCAATATTTCCTGATAGATGATATAACAGAGCTACCGAACAAAATGCCAGAACGAAAACGCCAACTCTCTGAGTGCTTGTTACCCTAGCTGCAGCTTGATAACCGATATCTATCAGTGTAATAGATCACATTGAATAATACTGCTTAATTATTGTAAAGGGTGTTAAATATACTCTTTTAAGCCACCAAAATTATTGTAGTTTGGTTGATTTGATTAGGGAAAAGCACTCAAGAGCCATCTGCTAAATGAGACGGATGCCTTTCAGAGGGCTTTCTGAGAAAAAATGGCTCATATACACGTTACACATGAAGAAATCCATGAAATCGCCCTAGCAACCAACCCGTTCGTCAGGATTCGAACTCCGGACCGAACTCACCAGTGTTCAGTGACAGCTTGACCGCTGGTGGGCTACTCCATTCTTATTGTGAGAAGAAATCTACTATGAAACGTTTCTCTACAAGCATACAGAACATTCGTGCTCCTTCTAAACTAAGACCAGAGTTGCTAGTTAAAAATGCAAATAATAATAAGGGTTTCAAAATATTTCAGCTTACAAGATTATGATAATGAAATCTTTGCGTCAATGTAAGTAAGAATTTCAAAATAAGCTTGATTGGACGAACAAGGTCATATACTAAATGAGCTACATTCACTTTATAGAGTCATTAGGTTATTTGGAAGCAGGAGATGTGAAAAATGAGCAATGCCCTCGCCAGGACTCGAACCACGGACGTCTGAAATACGCGCCCAGCGTACTGACCACTACACCATGAAGGCATGAGAAGAAGGCAGGAGAATTACCTTATAACTTCCAGCTTAGAAAAAGATGAAGATTAACAAATTTATTTAGATTTAATGGAAATTCTGTAAACTTCACCTTTATGTATAGGAGCTTATGGTATAGCAAATGTTTCGAATCTCACAAGAGAGTTTAAGAGTTTAAATACAGATATAAGAAATCCAGTGAACGTTTTACATTGAAATATGAAAAGCACATGACATCGTTATGCATTTAGTTCTTGCACAAACTCGACATGTTATTAAAATATATTCATTAAGAAGGAAAATGTTCCTTTTTATATTAATTCATTATTTAGAATCCTTCTTAGTTAAATTAATCATAAATTTAAAAGTAAAATATAACTCTTTTTATGCACTTTAGAAAACAAGACTGAGACATACCAAAGAAAGCATCAAGTAAAAATTAAACAGAAGAGATTTGTTCATCGTTGAAGAATAGATACGTTTTTCATTAAGGAAACTAAATAAAAAGAAACGTTAATGAAATTTATTCTAAATCGCAAATAATTAAAAATGCAAAATCAGTTTAATAGTGTAATTACTTGAATCATTTTCAACTAAATGATTTTATTTACCTCAAAAGTAAATTACTGGGGAGAAACTCAAACAAAATTTAAAAGAGAATTGACTTGTGTGGTACGTAAAGAATTAGAATAAATCCTTCAAAGAACGTAATTGTAGTTAAATTAAAAATACTTGTTGAAGATGAAAAATTGTTTTAATGGCTCCTGCCTCTATTTTATTATGTAACGCCTTCTTTCCACAAGGTACTATAATTGCGCGAAACTTGTAATTTCAGTTTCACTACTTAGTTGATGAGCGAGTACTCAGATTTATATAATAATTATATAAGAAGTATATAAATCAGCAGTATTCGCTCATATATATAAATCATGAATGCTATTATATAAGGAATAAAATAGTAATAAAATGCATAACGTAATAAAGTAGTGGAGTTGCGTAACGTATACATGTATGTATATATATATTGCGCAATATATATATATATATAGAGAGAGAGAGAGAAGAGTGAATTTGAATGAAAATTCTAAGTAATGAAGTAAGTATGAGTAATTTAAGAAGCCGAATACTTTCGCTAAAGCTGCCAAGTAATGAATCACTAATTTATTATTAGAAAAGCGTTTCATATATCATCTCCAAGGAACATAAATTTAATTAATACGATAATTTATTGGAATAAATTTGAGTCAGTATTTTAAGTATAAATTATTTAGATTTCTATTATAGTAAAAATATATTAATAAGCTGTATAGAACTATTATTTTAAATCGAAAAATTCTAAATAGTAAAATCAAAATGCAAAACTTAAAGTGATAAAAAGGCAGCTATTGTTATTGAGCATAGATTAATTGACTTGTCAAGGGGAACAAACCAATCCACTATCAATTAACAATTACCAAATTAATTGAGAGCGTTTTGTCTTTTTTCCAAGTAAGGATGAAATTAGTTATTTTGCTAGAGTTAAATCATAAGTTAAGAACAAAACTCAAAAATGAGAAATATAATTAGTCTGCTTAAACCAAAATACTTGCCATAAACAAAATAAAAATAAAAATCTGATGTGTATACCGTATGACTTCCTTGTACCAAATATTAAATTATACGCATTTTTTCCTGCATTTCATTTAAACTTACTTCATCGAATTTCATTAGAGATATATTTCTCTTTCAATTAATTCAGTTCTCACTTCGCGACAAGGCAAAAATGCATAAAACCCAAAAATATCTTTATTAAAAATTGAAAAATATAGAAAAATATAAAACACAAATACAGTTAAAAGAATTTAAAGAACAATTTTTACAATTAAAATTAGAGTTTCTAAGCAAAAACAAGCAATTCAGCCAGCGGGCATGAAGGCAGATTTTTTAGTGCACGAAACTGAAAGTTTACTTTTGGTCTCACTCGATAAAAACTCACTGAAGGCGTTAAAACTGATTTAATTTGTTGTGGACTCTATGTTGAGTCAATATATGGGATAATGTAATAACATAAATGATAATAGCAGAATGGAATAAGATGCTTTAACTAATAATAAAATAAATAATTTCGCAATAATAAAAGAAAGATTAATTTTGAAATGACGTAATTTAGATAGATAAGCTGGTTACTGTTTTTAGAACAAAAAAGGGAAGTTACAAAATCAAGCAGAAAATGTAAGGGATTATTGCAAATTAAAATTAGAATTCTGCTTTATCAGTCTTTACGTATATTACAATCATCTGTTTAAAGATATTCGCTAACAAAATACAATAAGATCTTCGTCTTTTATGAAATCTTGAAAATACTTGATTTTCATTTTCTGAGATTTTTGTGTTAAAATGCAATATTTCTTAAAATATTCGCATATTTTAATATTTAATACTTTGTTTGATCCGAGGAGAATAAGAAAATTCTTCTTTATCTAAAGTAATTATTTCTGAATTACGTTCTATCATTTTAGCGAACTTAGATCTAGTAATCATTTACAATTATTCAAAATGCACACAGTTAATCAGACATAAAATAAAGCAGCAGAACAATGCAATCATAAACAAGGCAAAATTAAATTAATGTTCATTACTTGTTACTTACTTACTACTTCACAATAAAAATTCCAATACCACGTTCACATGTCAGAAGTATTACATAATAAATTTAAATAATACTTATAATAAATATCAGGTAATAAATAAATAAATGAATGGTTCACGAAAGATGCTTTTCCTATCGAATTTCGATTTCAAATGATTAGCAACACAGGGAGAAGGTAATGAATTTTGAGAATCACACCCAGATGCTTATTATTTAACAGGAAAATTACAACGGTGACGTAGATTGTGTTTATATTCTTGATCAAGTGCATCTGTGCTTTATTTACGTCCTGTTTAAATAAAAGTACGTAAAGAAAAAAAAAGCGGTGACATATTAGCAGAATACCAAGCAACAGAAAAATACGCAGATTAAAATATGAATGTTAGTAATGTTATAGCTCCATTTTAATCCTATTAGGTAATTTAAGTCGCCCTTTGGTGCAGATTTTAATATTATTATTGGATAAAGTGTTATTTTACATGCCTCATGAATGGAAAAAAAGAATCATGCTACAAGAGTTAATTTTGAAATGATGCGCTTTATAAATATTTATAAGAAGCATGTTATTACTTTTAAGATAGAAAGATTAAATAATTAAAATAAATATAAAACTTACTCAGCTATTGCAAATTAAACTTTTAACGTTTAAAATTACGTTAAAGCATTTTGCTTTAACCTACGTTCTACGCCCACAATGCGTGTGTGCAAAAATTAGGTTAAAACACAATACACAACAGTCTACACAACTTAACAATCAGGAGAAACTCAAACCTTTTTTACACTCGCACGCATATGATTTTTAACGAAAGAGACTGTAATCTTATACGCAAACTAGGTACGTGAAAAATTTAAGTCCTTTTTGAAAATGCCGATCTCAGTGGTTTAAGTTACGAATGATACTGGAGTAACTGAAAGTGCTGCTAAATGGAACGCGAGATTTTGGTGTTTATAAGGGTATTTAACTTACAAAATAATGCAATCGTTTAATCTTTAAAGGTATAAGATATTTCTCTCTCCTTCTGCATGCCTTCATGGTGTAACTCGGCGAGTATTCGAGAAGTCCGAGGTTCGAGTCCCGGCAAGGGAATTGCTCATTATTCACGTAGCTCAGCATCAAAAATCCTAATGTCTCTAAAGTGGCTCCTGAGCTAAACAAAAGGTGGCGGATGATGATTCTTTACCACCAGGATTTAGCGACTGAATCCTCTAATCCCCAGTCGTACCTTTAAAAGGGGGAGTATATATCTCCCAGCATGCCTTCGTGGTGTAATGGTCAGCACACTCGGAGCGTATTCGAGAGTCCGAGGTCCGTTCGTAGAAAACTAAATCATTGTGGAAGCCACTGACCACTGACACTTTCTACCCTGACTAAACCGTAATCACGCAGAATAGTTAAAACGGATCCATGCAGCAAAATTTATACTCATAGGGTTAAAAGAATCCATGTTGAAAATATGTCCAGCAGAAGCAATTATATTTGCTACATGGACTGGGATGCTACTATACGTAGTATAGCACTGATGACAGCTGAAATGCTACACCATGCAGGAAAAAATTAGAAAAACCATATTCTACAAATATGGTTTACAATAATAATAGCATATAAAAG
Organism: Stegodyphus mimosarum; assembly: GCA_000611955.2. Taxonomy (NCBI): domain Eukaryota; kingdom Metazoa; phylum Arthropoda; class Arachnida; order Araneae; family Eresidae; genus Stegodyphus; species Stegodyphus mimosarum. Next base: position 311,032 of record KK121306.1, read on the forward strand.
CATTAATGCTGTAGAATCATTAGGTTTTACGTCATTATTTTGAAGTGACGTGAAAAATGTGCAATGCTTTCGCTGAGACTTGAAACTGAACCTCCCGAATACGCGCCCAGTGTGCTACTAAGGAGGGACAAAATACTTTATATACTTCCTCTTTTAAAGGGCGACTGATGATTAGGGGATCCAGTTGCCAAACCCTGGTGGTGACGAATTATCGTTTACCACTTTTTGTTTCGAGCACCATCGTACAGTCATTAGTTTATTTTGAAGCAAGCGACATGAAAATGAGGATTGTTCTCGCCGCAACTTCTTGAATATGCGCCGAATGTGCTACCATTACACCACGAAGACATGCTGGAAGGAAGAAGAAAGTATCTTATAACTTTTTTTATTATAGTGCATCTGTAAAATATGGTTCTTAAATTTAGGCATTTCAATGTTTAAAATGTTAGGCAGTTTTTCCAAAATTAATATTTTTAGCATATTTTACACCAAACATCTGATTTACACTACAGGATACAGCTTTGAACAGAATCTTATCTCTGTTGCATTTTGGAATGTTTCAGTGGACGAAGCTTCGGTTTTGTACCAGAGTTTATAAGTAGTAATGGCTAATATTGTTGTTGCGCCAATCTCTTTGCAGTTAGCAATTAAATGTTTTTAACTGGGAAGAGATTTGGAGAACGCAGGATAATAAGGCATGATTCGTATATCTTGTGTTCTTTTATAAAGTAGAATAACATAGGTAACAATCCAGTCTTACATTCTGTCCCTAAAAGGTAGAGTGATAGAGGCCCTGAACATATGGCATAACCGCGGTCATTAAAGCTTCAGTAATTTAACGGTGCTGGTCAAAACACTGGATATGTGGACTGGAAGTAAATGAGATATGTACTTAATGGGAACTAATACCATCAGTCCAGATGTTGGTTTGGTATGACTGTAAAGAATGCAAGATCCCAACGTTTTCTCTTTCCGTTATGTCTACATATGGATAAGGTTTTCTTTAGGTTGTTAGCAAAACCGAGATTCACCAGGAGAGATGTTATCGTGTACTTGACGTGTCTATGTGCATCAACAAACGCACCACTGTAGGCAATGATTCTTTTGCTATTGAATCAGGGAAAACGAAGAAATGTTCATCTTGGTGGTAAACCGTGGAGATGAAGATGTCTTCGCATCATATCTGGTGTGCAGTGCATGAAATTTCCTGACCAAGGTTAAATAATCTGACTCTACGTTCTATAACAGCTAACGATCTGACTCTATGTTCTATACGAGCTAAGTGCAAATATGTGTGTAGTCTCAACCATTAGTGAGTTGGAGGATGTCGAGATCTTGTGTGTCATTCTTCCTCATGGACACACAAAAAATTCTCACATCAATCATTGTATCTTTTTCAGTGCGAGCAGCAATTGTGCGTAGCCGCACGACCCGTGAGCAGCAGTCCTCATGATTAAATTCTGAAACTTTCTGCTGTAAGTTTCTTATTCTTATGCAAGGATAAAAACAACATAAAACACATAAAAGAACGGGTAAACATGAATTTCCAAATGAAAAATCTGCATTGCAATCTACTTCTCTTTACTGCTTTGATAGGTAATTATTCTTGTCCGTAATGTGCGTTAGTAGTTAGCAGAATAATTTAAGGATGAAGGAAATATGAGAACTTAACTATGATTATAGTAATTTCGTAGAATGTTTGTTATACAGTTTACAGATCATTCTAACCACTTCCTCAAAATGAAAGTTTTATTAACGAATTGAACACACACATCTATATAAATACATACATAAATTTGAAATTAAAGGAACATAAATAAAGTAAACAAGAAATATACAAACAGAACATGTTACAGGAGGGAAACGCACACGTGAAGTGTAAGGCTACTTTCATCGCAGATTGTCCGGATTTCACAAACTTACTAATTCCATAAATATTTAAATATGAATATAATTGAACACACACACATATGTATTTAAATACATACATACATATGCATACATACACATACATGCTATAAAAACATACATATATGCCGCATACATATATGCAGACACACATATATAAATACGTGCTATATATATATACAGACAGACATGCATACATATATACATAAATACATACAGACAGTGAAATAAAGTGTTACTTATTAAAAGAAAAATTTTACTCAAATGAATTATTAAAAAAAGTCTGAGGAAACTTGCTCAGGTATGTTAAGAAAATTTTAATTAAAAAAATTACTCAAATGAATTATTAAAAAAAATCTGATGAAATTGAATCATGTATGTTACGAAAATTTAAATAAAAAATTTACTCAAATGAATTATTGTCGTGTATTGTGCGTTATATTTTTAGTAAAAGTTTGTAGTTATAAGTATCCAAATTTGCATCTGATTGATTCGTGAAGAAAAATACCATGAAAGAGCTAAAAATATCTTCTTTTAATTTTGAGGTTTTGTCATGTTTCAAATTTTATACTCATTCAGCTAACAGATAGATACTAAGATACATATGTACACATTTTTTATAATACTGCGGATTCAAATATTAACATTTTAATACATCTTAAAATGCATTTACGTGTATTTCAGTTGAGAAACAGAGTGTGAAAATCACTTAAATTTCTAACTTAGTGATGTTAAAAATGGAAGTTGAAATAATTTAAACTGTGACAAAATGATATTCGGAAAGTAGTATCAACAATGATATTGTAATTTAAGATATAAAATGATTCCACTATTAATAAATTTGAGTTTGTATTTTTTATAGTCTCAAATATAATAAAAAAGCATTTTTCCAAAATCCTGTGAATTAATTTGGTTACTCCACTGCAGCATATCATCAATTGCCAGAAACAACGACCATTGTTTTCTGTGTCAATATCGAATACAGTTTTAGGTTTTAGGTAGGTAGGTTCTGATATAGTTTAGGTATCTAATACAGTTTCAGGAGTTTTCCTTCAGTGCGAACAAACGTGTTATTATTTAAGTCTTCCTTTAATATTTTCCATTAAGAGAACTCAGAAATTACTGTCTTGGCGATTTTCAGTGTACAGTTAGTATATCTGATTTCCACAAATAAAGTTAATGATTTGCAGTCGTGTATTCTGAATACTTACAGTTCTTTCCCCTGATGAACTATATTAACTTCAGCTAAATGTTTCGTTATATTCTGTAGATACTTTATATTATGCATCTTGAATTAAATCATAAAGCAATGCGACGTAACTACGCCATAAAAAATCAAATAGGGTTTGCTAATTTTTTTTAATTATATGCAATAGAATTAAGTTATCGTAATTAAATGTAATTCATTGCTGTTGACTAGTACTATGTGGATCAGTTAATTAGAATTACCTATTTATTCATTCATTTGTGCAAGCAACAGACTACCATCTGCATAGAGCAAATCTAATTTCAAAGTAAAATTTGCCGCCTTCAAAAGAAAAGAAAAAAATCTATCTTTGACGAAATGCTAAAACACTCACTCAACAAGAGAGGCAATACATTTTGATAACCATTTCTGATGGACCTTACATGAACACATATGACGTCACCATGCTATATGCAGTCAACATGCCTATGAAACTATATACTTAGGGTGTCCCATTCAGACCGCTCAAAGTCTGCAAGGTCCAGATTTCTCTCTTGGAATACATTAAAAAAGCAAAAGAACTGTGCCTGCGTGGCCCATAGTTTTCAAGATAAATGCAAAAGAAAAGAATGCCGTCGTATTCAGTGCAAGAGAGAAAAAACTTTATTGGAAACACAAACGCGTGCGTATGTACGTCTCGATATTTGCGGTGGACAGTTTGATCATTTTCCTATGTAAACATATGCGAATACCGATATTCATGTTTCTAATAAAGTTCTTAATTCTTGCACCGGATATGACGTCATACTTTTCTTTCGCATTTATATTGAAACCTATGGGTCGTACATGTACGGTTCTTAAAGCATTTTGTTTCGCATTCTAAGCGAACAACCTGGCTGTTGGGCGGTCTTGATGGGACACCCTATATATTAAAGACCAAGAAAACAGTATAGCACATTTTAAACTAATAATATATGTATCTAAAATATAAAAACATTTTTCTCAAAAATGTAGTTTATTTTATACCAGATATATTTTGGACACATTTCGGTATTCGGATTTATTAAGGGTGATTTATTTTAAATTTTCCGAAAACGATACACAACACAAAAGCAACAGGAACTCAAACAGGGAAGCTTCGAACAAATTTAATGATTTGAATGATAATTAGTTTATCTGCTGAAAGCATATTTTTTGTAAGCCTTTTACAGTTTAAATGTAATTCAACAGAATTTACAGTTTAAAAATGTAATTCAGTAACTTTTCAGTTTTAAAGCGTAACTGAATATTAATTACCGACTAAGCTTTCAAATAAAGCTAATGATCAAATTTTATTGCAGAATTTGCAATGCAAACTAATTATTTCTCGAACAATATGTATTCAAAACTGCAGACAGAATAACATCAAATTAAGTTCTGCATGACAGCTCTAAAATATCTATATCAATTCTGTAATACCTAATATTTGAGTATTTAATAAATGCACCCCCTTTCTCGAAATGCTCTTTCTATACACTTTTATTAAGATCCATTCCATTTCGCAAATAAACTAGAGATCCCTCATGAAGCATAATTTTTATCTCTAAATTTTAACTAGATTGCTTATGGATATCCTTTCATTTATTTCTCTGAGCTCATGAATATTAGATTTCTTTCGCAGCCCTAGAGATAGCAGAGGAGAAATTTTCACAAATAAAAAATGAGTTTTGAATTTTAATGTCCAACTTCTAACATACCAGGGCTGCTTTTGTTATACCGAAAGTCCAATTTATACAGTTATTAGGAAGGGTATTCATGTAGGTAGGACTTTTTTATTTTTAAAATTTGTTTGTAGCTAGAACATTGATTTTCCTAACAAAAAAGCAGACAGTTTTTTCTTTGTTTAAACTTACTCTATGCGAGGAAGTTTCACATTTGAATAATGAAATTCGTCCGTCAAAGAGTATTGAAATGTATATTTGCAGTTTTCCTTTTACTTCCTTTGAAAAATTTTAATGATTATTTTTAACTGAACGAATGCAGTAGTGATTGAATTCGTATTTCTTATGGGATTATGCAAATTATAATACGTTGAAAATCAGGCTATGAATTAACTGACTTTGTGCATATAAATTCTGAATTAATATCTAATATCATAATTATAATTCATAAAGATATTTTTCATTTGTTGCATAGCTATGAGCTTGCGTTTGCATTTAATTTAACTTTTGAATGTAAAATATAAATAAAACTTATATTTATACTTTGCAATTGATTTGAAACATTTTAATAATACGTTTCCCTCAAAAAGTATTTATGTTAATCTAATTATTTTGTTACTTGAAGTTATTGTTCCTTCAAGTAATGTTTAAGGCGTTTTAATTAATTGTTCCTTCTGATTGCCCACAATCTATCATTGACAATATTTTAGTATTTAAATACAGAATAAAATGTAATTTTCTAACCCCTGCAATAAATTTTCTTTCATTTCAGGAATGATTTCTCTTTAAGTATATGCTATCTTCTCAAATTCAGATTCAACTCTTAACTAAATGAAAGTTTAATTATAAACTACACTAAACATGATATTTATGTACCATTATGCATCATCACGTATCTGCATTCAGAAACATTTTTATGTTATTATAAATTTATTTAAATGTTAGCCTGCATATTTCACATTAATATTCGTATTTAAGAATAGCAGTAGTACATCATTCCATATCTCGTATATGGTATTCATATATGTATTTATGTCGCAATGATACGTTAAAATCCATAAAAATCCATACATGAAATTTTAAGGGATCAACTATTAGTTGCAATTTGTTTATCACGAATTAAAACGCAATCATCAAATGATTTATTTCATTCACAGTACAAGATGATTTTCGTCAACAGTCAACAGGGCTACAAATCTAAAACAAAGTCGAGCAATCAACCAGCAAAGCAGTAATAATCAAAGGTATAATGAGCAAAAAATGAATTTACTTTTTTACTCTCAATTTGGATGCAAGAAATAAATCACATCTTTGATGTAAACCTGTGAATTTATGTTCACTAATTAAAAGTTCGCTAGTACACTACTGCTCAAAAATAAAGGAATAAAGGCAAAAAACTAATAAACCAAAAACTATTCTGTGGATATGCCTGAAATTGATCGAAGAGGTTGGTGTGGTATTACTAGACCAGACAGCAAACAATAAAGCAAAGACATACAAAACCGCATACATGTATTACAACCATCACATCGCAAGATGAGACGGAAGAACGTGCAACAGAAAAATCTGCTAATAACCGGTATGATACCCTCTAGCTCAAATGCATGTTTGGCAACGGCGAGAGAAGCTGGCAGTAGCGTCAATGCATGTCGGAGGTCGTGGAGGGTGCCTGCGGGCTCACTGCAACGTGATCCGCAATTCCAACATGTGTCACACATGCTCTATGGAATTCAGGTCCGGTGATGTAGCATGTGGAATGGTTTTACCCTCCAAATAACCTCGCACCCCTTGAGCTCTATGCTGGCAGGGTTATCGTCCATAAATATCGCTTCGCTGTCCATTGCAGCGATAAAAGGACACACAAGAGAGTGCAAAATGCCGTCCCGATATCGAACGGCTGTGACGGAAACATCAAAAATCAAATAGAGCCCGGAACGGCCATTCATTGCCAGTTGCTATCCCGATCGATACAGGTAAACCTCTTCCTCTATAAATAATCTCTTTCAGCGATGTTTGGCGCCATACTATGTCTCTGGCTCTGGCCCTGTCCCCTTTGGGTATAGTTCTGGATGTAAAGTCAAGACTCATCCGTAAACTCATCCGTGGCTCCACTGTTTTGATGTCCAACTGCGATGTTAAAAAGCCCAATTCAACCGCGCTCTGTCATGCGCTGGGGATAAAGGAATACAAACCACGGGTCGTTTGGGGTACAGTTTACCTTCATGAAGCTGACGCAACACATTGCGGCGGGATATGGCCCATCCTGCAGCATCAGAAAGATGCGACGCTAGCTTTTATGCTATTAGTAGTCTACGGCGTCTTGCACATAGCTATAGGAAGCGATCATATGCTGTTGCCGTAATCTTCCAACGTCCAGATTGATGTCTTCTATAGCGTCTGTTGCGGTTTTTTAGCACGAGTAATTCCCTTACACATGTTGCTTCTAAACATATCTTTTATTAGGAAAAGTGTGTGGCGTGGCAGTAGTAAGCTTATCAATGTTCACGTTTGCAGAGTTTCCGTACCTTCCTTTTTACATTTGTTATATTGTTTATATTTGGAATGTAAACTGACGAATGTATTCGAATGATTTGCTCCGGATATTTTCAACTGTGAAACTTATTACTGCTTAGAGTTGTAAAAAAAGGTTTAATTTTTTTGTAATTTCTCTGCTATAGTGGCATGTTTATTCACAAAGTTTATTTAACTGTCACACAAGAAATACTTATTCAGTATCTGAAAATACTGAAAAATATAAAAAAGTTTTATTTAATTATTCTTTGGTTTAAAGTTTTGAATGGCAACGATTTGTGAAACAGGTTAAAATGGTATACTAAATTTTAAAACTTTTATTTTAGGACGCATTTAAGATGTTACTGTTATACATTTAAAATTGTGTGTTAAGATTTCAATAATACAAACCATACGATGTTATAAGTCTTATGATTATGATCTAATTTTATGATTTGCATTCCGGAAACTGTTTTGATATTAGTGTTAAGATATTAAAAGATTAATTATTTTTTAACGTACGAGATGCTTACATTAGGTACTGTTTACTTTTGTTATTATTTCTTGTTACTTTAGTATGTTTTGGTTCTTCTTTTGCTTTTTTTTTGCTTGCCGTTATGAACTAAAAACATGACTGTGAACTCGACGTCTTTTGAGATTACAAAAAATATTACAAACGTAAAAAGAATTATATTTAAAAACATGCATATGTAAGTAAAATTAAAATAAATTGACAATTTTAAAGTATTACAGACACACTCAGCTGATCAATGTTACGTTTACAAGGACAGCGTTCAAAAACAATCTGAGAGAGTTCACTGAACAGTAAAAAATGTTTGATTCTCTCCGTACACTCGACGAGAGTAACATCAATATTAACACATCCCAATAATATTCGAAGCAGTTATTGGGGATTGAAAAAAAGAGCTAAATGTTATACAGGATACAGGTCCATTGATTGGCCCTTTTAATTTCAAGCATTATTCGATTCGTTAGAGAATCGGGGGTATTAATCAGGAAGAAAAGGGTACATGGGCTTAAAACTCAGTCTATAAAGAAGCTTTGGCAGAAAGTAAATTGTATATTTTCCTTCTACTAGATATTATCACTAGTTAAGCCACACAGCACATTTTCATGCATTTGATTAATATTCCGCTTTAGAAAATATAGAAACAGACTGTATAAATAATTATTCTCAAAGAAGATGCGTGCCTGAACTTCGTGAACTTTTGAAAGATCACTAAAGATAAGATGTGCTCTACGTACATCAAGTAACAATTTCAGAGCTTTCGCTTTATATATGGCTAAACATTCAGGGAAATTACGAATACTAAAACTTTTTTTTTCAAAAGTTTCTCAGCACAATACAAGGGGTTCTAAGTAACCAAAGGCACTTTGGAGAGCTTAGTGAAGCATGTAGTATTTTGGTTTTAATACGCATTACATTGATGCACAGCCATTTTTATAAATTCTGTCAAAAATATCTAGAATTTCCCTGACCACTTCAAATTAATTCATCTTTTGACATCAAATCGAAAATTTCTTGAGTACAAAGGCAATGAAAAACCGATAATATTTTAGTACATATCTTCAGTCATCTTGGAAAATTAATATTTTTTATGCATTTATTGACACATTAGCAACAACAGTTTATTGCTCATCAAAAACTCCCTTTTGTTCTTCGAGTATTTCAGAAGTTAGTATTTTATGATAAGAATTATAAAATTACGATTCGTTCCTTTGATTAATACTAAGAATGAAAGTATGTATAAATCAATTATAATAAAACAGAAAATGTTTTAATAAATAGCTGTGAAGGGCAAAAGTAGATAAATATTTTAATTTGATTAATTATGTAATTCACAAGAATATTGGCTCTTTTCGCAATAGTTCGCAAAGGAAAACTGACGTCAATGACTGGCAACTGCTTCCTGTTGTCCTGAGTATAGGTTTATTTGAGAGGTAACTTTAAAACAAACTTTTGGAAAACTGAAATTTCTGCACATGATTTCTTTGGAATTCTTTCTTCTTCATCGAGTTTTTCTTCTGTGCTAGAATAGTGTGTGCATAATATCCACATCAAATTTCATTGATACAAATTTCAGTAATTTGAGTGCTCTTAATGTTGAACTGAAAGGAAAAGGTACACTCTAGAAGAGGAAGATATACTCCAGAAGGTGATACACAAAGTATCTGCTTTCTGACTGTTATTACAATGGTAATTTTCCCATTCACATTTTCTTTACAGAATTTCTTTTTAACAGTTCGATATTCTTACCGATGTTGTTGATATTTCTTTTTCACTTTCAGTTTACAGTTTTTTTTTTGGCTAACATTTCCATTTTCGGAAGCATTTAGTGTCATATATTATTAGCTTCTCCTCTGTGTTGGGTGTGCTGCTTTAATCATGAGGCCGATTATTATCTGCCAGGAGTGTTGCAGCAGTCATCTGGCATTACAAGTACTGGTTTTTCCTATTGTGCTAAACTATTCTTCAGTTACTTTACCTTCTTTAAAATTCTTACACTCACTAAAGGAATGCTATTTATTAGATTCTCTTTCAGATACATACAAAATACTTAGAACTGCGACAGATCGCTTGTTAGAAAGGAAAACGCATACGTGAACCCTTGGACAACTTGCTGGGATTCGTTATTATATTACTCTAAACTTCAGGATTTTATAGCTCTTTTATTTTATATCTCGGACGCACTGTATATACGCATATCAGAGTGTTTATTCCTGTTTAGACCTAAAGCTACACCAACTTAAAAAAGTGTATTAAACCTGAGATTTATTTATATATCCTCGAAATATCAGCATAAAGACTAGGTGATTAAAACAGAAAATTTTCTCTTTAATAGTTTTTCCCATTTAATTGACATATATGCCTGCCCCAAATCTAAAAAACCAGATAAGTAAAATTAAATAAAAAATTACCCCGCATACTTTGTGAAAAGTTATCCTTTACATCAGCGTTTACTTTGAGGTCTCTTGTAATTAATTTATATCTATTCATTGGCCTGCGTTGGCAGCACGCTTTCGAGCTGTCGTTCTTGGAACCTAGTCGCAAGAATATAGCTGATCTGTAACTATTTTAATACTAAATTTTAATTCAACTATGTTATCGGATTATTATTAGATGTTTATGCATGGAAATTTAATTATTATATGTTTACAATTTGATTTGTATGAAATGTGAGTAATTGACTCTATTAAAGAAATATCAAAAACGAAACGATCTTTCATATTTCGGTGTCATTCGATGAACAGCCAGTAAACAATCAGAATATTATATAAAGTTTTTATCTTGAAATCTTAAAAAAGTAACAGTTAATGTATCAGTTCTCTATAACAAATGTAAGATGTAATATTTCTCTTCTCAATGCGTGTCATCGTGGCGCAGTCGGAAGCATGTCCGGCAAGAGTCCGCAGGTCCACACGTCGAACCTCAGCGAACCCCTTGCATATTTTTTATGCTTCATGCTTCGACAAAATCTAATGACAGCACTACGATAACGTAATCTTGATCTGCGAAAATCCTTCAGCTTTCTTTAAATTTTCCGTTGCATAAACATGAAAACGCGATTATTCGGTAAATGTATCCTTGACTATTGTTCACATCTGGCGAAAATTACTTTCTCATTAATAAAATATATAGAGGGAAAAAGTTGAAAAAGTAGAATACCTGCAGTGTAGTAGGATATACATAGAATACGATTTTAGCAGAATATATGTACTATAAATGTTATATTATCGATAAAATAAAGGGATTTTTGCAAGTATTTCGGTAATTTATGTCTTCTTGCAACGACTTTTCTTTACATGTCTGCACGTATAGTGAAAAAACGAGTTATGAAAACTTGACGTACCAATACATAGTTGGTGATTCTAATGCAGTAGTTTAATGGAGGGAGAAACTTTCTTCTGATGTTAACCCATTCGTTACTTTCAACCCAGGAATTCATTTTTGAAATCTTCAGATAAGATAAACATTTAATATAATGTTTTTAGACTTTCTGATGAGCATAAAATTTTTCACTTGTGATTATGTTTTCACCGTCGTCAAAATACGAGGGTTGGAACTTTAATAGTGGCAACACAGCTGAAAACACGCTACGCAACAAAACCAAAGAATATCGCGTATACCACACGTGAACTAGATACCTACTTTACATCTCCGCAAAAAGACTCGTCCTGCCTACGTCATGCGCATGCGGAGTGACGCGAAGAACGGATCCTTGTATTAGCTCGCGGTCTAAAGTAAGTGTTGTCAGGATGTTTTCAAAACAAGAACAACGATGTTGGATAAAAATTGAATGTGCCAGAGGTCGTACAACACGACAGTGTCATCAAGGGCTTCAAGAAGCTTGCGGGAAATCTGCATTGCTTTACAGAACCGTAGCAAGATGGGTGAAAGCATTCAATGAAGGACGCCAAAACGTGGCAGACATGCTGCGGCCAGGTCGTCCGAGTGTCAGACCTGCAAGCTGTTGCCGGCCACACTTTCTGCAAAACGCCCCTCTCATTTTGCATGACAATGCTCGGCCGCACGCAGCGCAAGCTGTGACTGATTTGTTCAAGCGATGGGGCTGGGAAGTGCTTTACCATCCACCATACTCCCCAAATCTAAGCCCTTGTGACTATGACTTAATTCCTAAGATGAAGGAACCACTTCGTGGCACTCGCTTCCAAACTGTTCCTAAGATTCTTGCGGCAGTAGACCGGTCCATGCAAACTATCAACAAATCAGGCGCTGCTACAGATATTCTGCGACTTCCACATCGTTGAAAACGGGTTGTATACAATGCTGGCGACTATATTGAAGGACTGTAAAACATGGTGACATGAATCACTTTTGTATTCCTTGTAAATAAATAGTTGCCACTATTAAAGTTCCAACCCTCGTATTTACTGAAAACAAATTTAGATGAACGTATTGCTTCGTATGTGCATCACGAAGTTTTATTTACTCTTTATTTACTCGCGTTAAATTTAAAGCTTTCATTTTTTAAGATCATAAATATTTATTGAAAAATGTATTCATGACGGCAATTTAAATCTTTTATATATGATAATCATATACTTAATCTCTGTCTGTAACACACTGCTAACAAAGGTAATTTGAAATTACATTGCCGAACTACCATTACATACTGCCTGTACTTTGAACTAAGATGTGTTTTTTGTTCCAGAATGCACCTTTTTGTGCTACCGGAATAACTAATACTTACTATAATTGCAATCGCACTGATGTATTGGCGAATTTGATTATAAGGTTAGGTAGTGTTTCCAATTAGACCAGGCATAATTCTTGAAAGAAATTATTATTGAAAGAAATTATTATTATTTGTTTTAAATACAGAAGGATTAAGAGACATTCCGCTACTAATATTCAAACTATGGAATTATTTATTCTGTTTAGGTGCATCAAGATGTCTCTGAGATTACGTTTTAAAGTGAAAAATTGTGGAAACAATGGAAGCATTAAATGCATGCTAACATCTGCACTTATATCTTGTAATATATTAGTAGGTTCTACATTCGGATCCTCAAAGGGAAAGTGTAAATTTATTTTAAATTCGCATTCAAGTAGCGTCACTAGACTGCTCTGCAAAACGCAGTGGATTCTATTTAACGTCTCTCATCCTGATGATTACCGATCTCCGAAACACAGGGATGAGCTAATTGCCCCATTCAGAACCACTCTTGTCATTATTTACTGAGTATGCATTTACTTAGTGGATCGTTAAAGTTGAGCAACACGGTGCTTTTACAAATTAGGTTAATTAGAAATTTGGTATAATTCGGTTTTTTTAATTGCGAAAGGGGAAAAGAAATAAATATTTTAATTCGATTAACATGTATCACTCAAGGATATTGGCTCAGCTTGTTATGTGTAAAATAATAGGCTGCCATACCTAATAAATAATTTCATTGGATGCAAATAATATTTACATGCACATTCAGCTTCCGACGAAAGACGATAATTATCATTTCCTGTAAATTATCATTTCCTGCCTGTAATCATCCTGCCTGTAAATTATCATTTCTATGAAAGTTTGTTAGCACCGTTCTGTACACGAATTTCCCATACATTGATAGCGCTTCCTTCAAATGATTTGTATGATGCGATCTAAATATATAGTATTTCAGCAACCAAGCCCTTTTTGTATTCTCAAACTCTGTTATTTTTAGGGTGTTCAAAGCATATAGTACCAAATTTGTCATAACTTCAGGATTTTCCTGACAAAAAGCACGCATTTTATATTTTTTTATCTTCTTTCACAAACTCTGCCATAAAATATATTGTAATAAAACTTTAAATATCTATTTTATTCAATTGAAAAAACAATTATAAAGCAATGCAATTTTTAACTATTATTGAGAGTAAAATATGGGTATCGTTTCGTAAAGAGAAATTAAGAACCAATTACAAATGTCAATTTTTTCAATTGTCAAAATGTAAGTTTTAGTAAAATATAGATACGTCATAAATCCCCATACTAACGTCGTTGAGGTTTTGTAATCTATTCTGATTCGTTTCGTACAAATATTTTTACTCTAGAATGTAAATAAATATGAATATCTCTTGAATACAAATAAATATTTCCATTTTGATTTATTCTATTTGTACACTTTTATAACAATTTCTGATTCATAAATATTTTTCCCATTAAAAATACTTTTGAAGCCAAGACACAATGAGAAGCATGGGGCACTAAAAGTACATGCTTTTTAAAGTTCTTTAAACATGATTTTGCGATTTAAACGTTTATATAAATAATTTTCATTTTTATTCAAGTTTTGCAAGATCAAAAGTCACCAGTTCTCATTTATATTTTCTTTATTTTCATAAAATAAAGTCACTCTTATTTACCCACAACAAATTTTAAATTAAACCAACTATCGCGGCACAAAAAATACTTTTTCTTTTATTACGAAGCATATTTATAAGTTTTAATGAAAACTTTTCCATTAGCTTAGTATAATTTCCTTCTAATAAAGCTGCTAGTAATGAAATCAGCAAGGACTGTGATAAAAAACGAAAAATCCTAGAAGTGAATGCCTAATAGTTGAGTTTATTGTTTTAGTTATATATGTTTACCAGCACATCATTTCCATGAAAAACGAAATGAGATAACAATTTTCCCGATGAGAGGCACAAAATAAATGCAGGCACTGACGAGGGAAAATGATAAGAAACTGTGTAAGTCCTCTTCGCCCCTCACCAACTTTCACCTCTAAATTAATTAAGTAACCTCCTAACAAGAGCAGAAATCTTAACCCGTGGCCCGAGTAAAATGTCAAAACCATATTGCATATTGCTAGATAAGAAATGGCAGACCTTAGGGAAATCAACTTTATTCTTATTTAAACGCATGGTTGCCACGCCACCAGCTCCAAATCTCTAAATACAACTTTATGCTTTACGAAGCTCTTTTTAGCACCAATTTTGGTTTCCTTCGCACTTAATTGCCCAATTTGCATGACATATGTGGGTTGATGAACAGCAATATTATTTTTTTCGATCTTCGAAAACAGTGCAAAAATTTACTTAGCATTTAAGGATTTCTACGTAAGATTTAAGTTAATATCTGAGATTAAATCTATTTCTGATAACGTTTGTACACTATAATTGTACATTGAATTCACATTTTTAACAGAAGACTCATATGCAAGGCGTCACAGAGCAGAATTACATTGAGGAGGAAACAGCAACTGTATCCAATCATTTAAAAATGAAAGAAAACTGAAAATGTTGTATGAAGTTGAACTTGAATGGCTATTCTATGTAATTATTATTGTTCCAAATAACACAAGGCACAATGAATGGCTTAACATCAGCGTTCAGTTATTTTCTCCATTAAACTAATACATTGGAATCTCGATCATTTGCCCTTTTTTTAACTGAAAATTTTTATTAAACACTGAAGCAGCCCCTATAAAATGAAAAAATCTCCCAAAATAAATAAATAATGAGTATAAATATCATAAATTAAAATAACCCATATTCCACAATAATTTCGAAATTTTTTATCTCGTATAAAAAATAAATTGCTGAGCTAAAACAGCATGCCGAATAATGATTATTGGAATGTTAAAGCAACAAAAATCAGCGTTATATTCGTAATTTGCAGGACTAGTTTCGAAGTTTTATGTAGAGAACATGGTTCTTCAGCTGTAGAAGTGAAACGTTTTAAATGAAGAATATATGCAGTAATTTGAACATTATTTGACTGCATCCTATATTTAAACCTTAGAAAGTAGTCCTGCAAATTTATGAATGTTACGCTCATTTTTGTTGCATTAATACTTCCAGGAATAAAATGCTACTTTAAAGAATACATCATAGTATTCAAATAAAACATTCTATCCATAAAACTACATTTATCATAAGCTTCAATTTAGGATTTAATGTTCGGAACAGTGCTCTGGGACACTTGTGTAAATATAGCTATTGCATTTTTAGCTCTCGTTATTATAATTTATTTTGCATTTGTATTTTCTGAAATTCTGGCGTTTCTACGATTTTCAAGTGGAATTGAATTGCTTGAGTGGACTCAATTTTTAACGTATGCGTAACTTTTTATGCTTTACAAAGAAAAATAGTAAACATTACTTCTAAGCTTTTCTTACCAGCAACGCTGCCGGCATGACAGCAGTTGCATGATAATGGCTTTAACAATGTATTTGAGAACAGTTGCAGATTTTCGAGCATTGCGAAAAACAATCGAAATGCTCAGGTGGCGGAAAAAGCAAAGAATACTCTGAAGTCAGTGGTCTCAAACTAGTAGTATTTCGTGGACCGCATTCAGCCTCCGAAACAATTTTATGCTATTTACGAATACATTTCAGTTATGTATTTGTTGCAAATACGGTGTTGCAGAGATTTTTAAGATTTTAAGCATTTGTTGTCTGAGCTTAGAATACTTTCATTACCATTAAAATCGAACATGAAAAACTCACCAGAAAATCTATAAATGGAGTTAATTTATTTATACTGTGATATTAATCTTATTCAAAGATTTGAAGACATAGATATTGTTAACTTTCTTCGTACTTCTAAAAAGTAAATAAGTTCATTTACAAATTTTTGCACAAATAATAATCGCGTCTTTTAGGAATAATAGTTATGAACTGCACTTTTCCGCAGTTGAAAATGAATAAAAAAAAGTTTTGACTTAGCAGCGTGTATGATCTGTAATAAAGATAATTTCTAGTAATTTTTCTTCAAGGCTGCAAACGTTGTCAGAATCGAAGCATCAAGCTATATAAAAAATGCACTTTTAATTAATATTTATGTACAAAAATATGTGTTTTTATTTATACGTCCAGGAAAAACTCTATAAATAAAAGAAATAAACTAGTTTGTCATTAGTTGTTCTCAAGTTTTTGTCCCACTTGGAAAATATTCTCAGGAAATTTAGAAAGTTTTCACAGTTTATTTATTTTTAGCTTAAATTACAGTAAGTTACTTAATGATTGATTAAGTATGTTAGAATTTTTTGTCCCAGTCTGAAAATTTAACATGTAGCTGTCAATGGGTTGATTGTATAACCAACAAAAATGCCTTGTTGGTACCGAAATTAAGATTTCAGGCAGAAAATAAGTAAAAATTTGATTTTTTCCTTTGCGAAATTGTTAGACTACTGTTTTAAAAAATTTGGTAAGCGAAATTTAAAACTGATTTAGAACATGTTATTTTGTTAATGGAAAAAATAATTTTGGTAACCCGTTCAGGACTATGATCACATATACGAGATCACGCGATTCTCCCTAAACGGCCTAAGATATCATACATACGACCAACGTTTCCAAGTTTTGTCGCTCGGGATCTCACTGGTGTGATTTCAGAAAGTTTTATTTACGTTTTTAAACAAGACTAAACGGCGGTTAAAGACCACTGTATTTTCGAATAATGTTCTAAGGAAATTTAGCCTTCCTTCATTATGCTCTTTCGGTTCCAATTTTTAGCCCAAAGAGGCGTTAGACCTAAAGGGCTATTAGTCTTTAAACGACATTTTCCGCGTTGCACTTCCTGCGTTGATTTGCTTTTCAAACTGTCACCACCAATTATTGTCATGCATTATAGTTAAAGAAACTAAAAAATGAAGAATCTGCATGAACGCATGAATTATTTTTCACATTGTGAAAACACAACGGTACATAGAGCCATTAAATTTTAAATAACGTAGTCCTTCAACCAAAGATGGGCACTTGGAAGCCCAAAATTTGGATTTCGCATTTGTTTTATTATCTATTTCAAATTTTTGTAAAACTTTAGCGAATATTTGACTAACATACTCAACGATTTCAAATGAGCACTGTCAGTACTTCACAGAAAAATCATTTTTGTCTCCAAATTGTGTATCGCAAATCCTAAAGATGTGATGTTTTAAAATATTTTGTGATATTGCTGTTGCATTAAATTTTATGTGATTTAAGTACGAAGGACATGATATTTATAAATGAAGTTAACACATAGAAAGTTAGTAGTAAAAAGACAAAAATTTTTTGTTAGCCATCTTGTAAAGAAAACCGAATATTTATATGATGAATTGAGGAAAGACTGAAAATATCATAAAAATGTATACTAACACTTAACAATGCATCGGGAACTCTAAACATATCCTACTATGCAGATTTTAAAAGTTTTGTGACTTTGTTGTTGAATTCTACGCTGCGTGTGTGAAGAAAACGATGCTTTTTAATAATTATAAAAATAAGGAGAGAGCAAGAAGGATTAGCCGGAGCGAGTGCAAGAGCAGACTAGTAGATTGCAAATTCAGCGACAGCGTAGAAAGCTTATCCAAAACGTTTTGGACAATCCTTAAAATCTCAGATCTCTCAGATTTTGTTGCTGTGTTTGGATAAGTGGATCAGGAGATTTTTCAACATGTAAGGAATTTCACTAAAACTGTGCTTTATTATTACGCATTGGAGTTTTGTTTATAATTTGACGGAGAAGTCCAGAAGACAGCATATAGTATACAATAAAAGCTCCTTCAAGTAAAAAAATTGCAAGTTAACTTATTACGAATGCAAAAATTGCAAATTAGGGCTTTGTCCTAAACAATGTTTGGAAATCTACAAATATATGCTTCAAAATTTTAAATAATTATTTTCTTATATTTATCATATATTTTGTTACATTAAGTTTTCTAATATGTTACCTAAGTTTCTAATATTTTATCTACGTTCTAATAATTTATCTATGCTTTTTATTATCTATGTTATAAAATTTTTGTCATTTATATGTACTGTTAGGAAAAGAAATGGATAGGCCAATTTTTATATTCGCTAAACATTTGCTAAACTGTCACAAGGTAGATAACTAGAGACTAATAGGACTAAAGAAATGCGAATAGTTCATTTTTGCATCTGTGAAATTTCTTTGACATGTTATGTAGTTTTAATAGCAATTTGGGCAAATTTTTAAAGCATCCGTTTT
>KK121306.1:339716-499989 GCA_000611955.2 Stegodyphus mimosarum
CTTTTAATTTGAAGTTGATTTCTTTGCAGTTACCGCAAGCTAGCTCGTTATGTAACTCAAAAAAAGGAGAGAAGAAAGAGAGAAAGAAACTTGCTTCTTTGATAGAAATTTCTGTCCGAATGTCCAGGTTTTTTTTTTCTTTATTGGCAGTGTCTTTATTTTCAACTTTGTTCCGATTGTTTTCGAATTTTTGCTTCATTTTTTTCAAAGAACTCTTTTATTCATTTCTTAGAGTTTTCATTCTAATCTCTCCTTCCTTTTAGCTAACAAACAGCTTTCTTTTTTATTTTCGATTCAGGAGCAAGAGAGAAAAAAGTAGAGAGCTTAAGCATTGTTTTATATATGTTATTTTTCTAGTTTACTTTTACATTAGTTTTTTTTTTGGGAGGGGGAGGAATTGAAAGCAAAGAGCCTTAAATTCATCTCTATTGACTACAATTTTCGCTTTAGCTTTATTTTTCCTTCTTTGAGATTGTTTATTAGTTCTTAATGAGAAAAATAAGCATTCAATTCCTTATTTATCACAAGGTATTTCTTTCAAATAAATATACAAATGAAAATCACATTTCGAAGAATAATTAAAGGAAGAATAATTCATTATTAATAAGTTGTTGAAACGTAGAACATGCCTAGAATGTTATTTATCCTTCAAATATTGATAATAGTCAGGCATCGTGTAAAATCACGTTTGAGAAATGATCATAAAAAGTATTTAGTTTAATTCAGCTTTTTAAAACATTTAAACTTTCACAAAGCACCTTAATACAATGTTATGACGAATTTTAAATAAGAGTAAAACTCTTTATTTAAGAATCATAACAGCCGAACTACTTTGATTTAAAGATAAATGTATCAATTATTTGCGTACATTCAGCGTGAGTATCATTTACTATTCAAACAATATGTAAGCAGTAAACAATTTCGCGAAGATATTTTGTCCTAAATATTGGTATTAATAACCTGAATTTTCCTTTCTCTATACCACTACAATGCTTGTAATCTGAGAGATGCATATTCCATTCCTGACAAATGCTCATGAAAGGGAATGCTCTGAATATTTAGTATGATCTAATTATACTGCTGAATGAACAACAAGGAAGAAACTTTCAGCTCTTGTATGGTCTGAAGTTTTGATTCGTCAAACGTTAAAGCGGACTTAAAAGTCCGAAAGGTATGACCTTTTTATACACTCTTCTTTTCTCAATATCTGTTAATCAGCTAACTTCATGAGCTTTTCCAGTGTACTTTGACAACAAACAGTGCTGTTTCTGCTTTGTTTGAACTTCTTAGATTTCTACATCAGAAACGATAAGAAGTAATTACTGCCTTAACCTGTCTATAATTAGAAACAAGAAGGCATACAGTCCATTATTTTTCGAAACGTATGAATATGATACGCTCTTTCCTCGGTCGAAGTCTCAGTTACATACATTTTGTATATCCTCAATGCATTCTTCTCTATCTGTTGCTTTGTAAATGTGACTCAATTTCCTGTCGGCTTCATATTTCATGTTAAATGTTGCTTTCATTTCTAGCAGAATTTATTCCCCCTACTAAATATTATGTTCTATGACTTGTTTAACCGTCGCTACAATCCTTTGCATGTGTTTTAAGATATTTCGCTCCTAAAATATTCAAATTATGTTGTACGGTATACTTTAATTTTATAAAGTTATTTTAATTTCAAAGCCCTTTCCTATCAATTTTTGTTTCCACTTACAACTCCCTACCAGAATGTGGGTTTAGAATCGCGTTGAATTCAAATGAGTTAGAAGAAGGGCTTACGGAAGGTTCAGTTTACTTCGATGGATAATGCTAGGAGTCCTTATTGGCGCGTGTTTGCCTTCTGACTAAGTCATTCTTGAAGCAGTGACTCTTGGCCGTTATTATACGCGCCTATTGATATTCGCCGGCTAGTTTAATTTCAGGGCCAACTACGTTAGATAATCGTGTCTAGCGTTGGCTAAGCCTCCTTTAGTTAATTATAGTTTAATTCCTTATTTCTTATTCTGAGTTAAAGCCTCAGTAGAGGCTTCCTATAAGCTGTAGAAGGGGCCAACTGTTATTCTTATTTGAGTGAAATAAAGGGTATTTTAACCCTTCTCGACTCCACGTCTTTATATGTTTGAACTCAGCGATAAGTCGCTGCAGACTTCATACTAGATTCCAAACGTTCATCTTAGATGAAAGGAGTGAGGAACCCCAAATTTGGCACCCGAAAATTGTTTTACAGCGTTAGAAAGTGGAAAATTTGCAGTGGATCCTCCTAGCTTTCAAATCCCTCAGGCACCAGTAAACTCGATGGAGGGTTTTGGTTTCATAGTAAAAATCATTCAGGTAGCAATGAAGCCAACTGTGACCTTCTACGGCAGAGGTTCGTTTATGACCTTTCTGAACAATTAGAGTTAAATTTTAGGCTACACCTCCGTCCATGAGCTTCAGAAAATTACAATTACAACAACTAACTTAGAAGGCCAAGCCTTTAGTTGAAGCACCGAAACATACAACTGGGAAAACTTTAACGACGCTACTAAAGCGTTTATGGTAGTCAAAGACCGAACCAAATTGGACGCAGAGCTCGTCGGTAATACCAGACAAATGTGGAAGAACTGACCGATTTTATCTTGAGAAAAATTCAAGTATTAAATATACTGTATGGAAAGAGGCCGGATAGTGAATTGAAATTATTTTGCCGCGGCTTCTTCCTCCAATACAAGACTTTCTGTAGGTAAGAAATCCACAGACACTCGAAAGTCTATTTTAACTCGCCATGAAGTTCCAAAGCAGATGGGCAGCTGAAAGCGTCCGTACGACAAATGTTTCACCAGGGTCGCTATTCGTCTCAACAAAAACCTCAAAGTAGGCAGTATCCTTATCAATAATCTGAGTAGACTAAAAAAAGGCGGTACAAAAAAAAGAGTCAAACGAAGTCATTTGGCGACCGCCAAAAGAAGAAACAGAAACAAGGGGCTGATAAACAAATGGGTATAAGAATAGAAGAGAAAAGGTTTCTAGAAATTTCGTTCTCCTGATGAGAAGGGACCTGTAGCTTTTGAGTGTTTTAATAAATATACGCCAAATACAAGGTTGTTTCAACAATTTTGAAAAGGATATAAATTAATTACGGTGTCCAAGAAGCGGGTCCGGTCCCACCTGTGAAGGAAAACCCCTCGGAGATTAAGTTAAACACCGTAGTGCTACAAAATTTGGCCTTGCCCGAAATTCACATTATTATAAATTACGTACGTACCATAGCCTCGCTCGACACTGGAGTAGTGTAGCTTTTTGGCGCAGTGTAGCGTTTTGGCGCAGTGGCGCAGTGTAGCGGATTTTTTTAAAAACATTTTTGACGATTTGGACTGTTTAGAACCACAGGGCAGAAAGTAATTGCTTCCCAAGGTAAATAGTGGGTGTGCATTAGAAAAGTAGGGCTGCACGCACAGATTAAAAACGAAAGCCACAAAGTGAACTTTCGTGTAGTGAAAGATCTGTTAACGTCAGTGATTTGGGGTTCGATATTTCACGCGCTGGGAGCGAGAAACTTAAATTTTAAGAATTCCGCTTTAGAGGTACAAATGGACGCTGTAGAAAAAGAAGCGGAAGAACGTCCAGAAGTAGAGCTGAATCATCTTCAGGAAGAGGATAAGAAGAAACTTGAAGCTCTGGTAAGGAATTTTAATAAATTGTTCGATTCGAAACCTGGCTTCTGTCAAGTAGTTAATCATGAAATAAATGTTAGGGATGCTCCACCAGTTCGGTCTAAACCTTTTAGATATGATAATGTAAAAGAGAATATTATAGAACAACATATTAGATATGCTGGAAAATAAAATAATAACAAGATGTAGCAGCCCCTACGCAAGACGGTAGTCTTATACAGAAAAAAATCGTCCCCCTTCAGATCCGAAATCGTCGAGATTTGATGTTGAGTATTTGACGTTGCAGTATAACGCCTGCCGCTAATAGATGAAATAATTCGAAAAATACGATCGATTAATTGCATGAAAACGACACAGGAAGCTATTCGCCTATTAATTAATACTTTCTGGGTCAGGTACATTTTAGTCGCTACTGAGTACTTCATTAAATGGCCGGAAGCTTGTGTCATTCCTGATCCCGAAGATTCAGCCGTCAAAAAAGTTCTTGTACAGAGCTAGATTTCCTGGTTACGGGTATATATTTTTATTAATTCTGTCCAGAGGAAAATATCACAAGTGCTTTATATAAAAGCTTGTCTAAGATCCTCTGTTAAAAAATACTGAAAATTTCGTTGTATCCAAAGTCGGCAAAAATGATAGATTTAATCGAAAAATATTGGATCCTCTCTCACCATTGTATCCGTGTTCCTGGTACTGTATAAAAGCAAAGTTCACGTAGTTCTGGGGTGTTTTTCTTCCTAGCTGATTTTGGATTGTGACCTACGTTTGACCTTCGTAATAGGACGAAATACGCACATGCCTCCAGCATCTGAGTAGTATTTGAGAGGTCTGCTGCCTTAATAGAAGACGTTCATCCGTTCATAAGGGGAAAATTCCTCTGAAAGATAAGATACGATGTTTTGTCAGAGGAGAAGGAACTAAATTTATCAAATAACATAAGTGTCTTCAAAGGGTTTTACCAAATTGCAGACATCCTGGGGGGGGCAGTCTATTCCGCTTCATCAAGAAACTGATTTCTATAGTGATACTTATCGAAAGAAGTTCCTCTAAACTAGGTAGCACACTTCAAATATACTTATAGTTTGAAGAGGTAACGAGAGTTATTTGCTCTTGGTCTTGATGATTGCAAAGCGATTGATGTGTAAACATTAATGAAGGAGGCGATATTATAAATTTGTGTAAACAATTTTTATTTGATTTTGTTTTGTTTTTTATGTAGAGTTACAACATTATGTATTTTTTATTCATTTAATTGCTTATTTGTGCATTTGATGCAATTAATAATTAGAAGAGTGCATTTTTGTTTAATCATATTTGTAACTATTTATTTTATTTATAGGATTTGATTTAATGTATAATGTTAATAGATTTTGTAATTCAGAATTGCCAAACATTTAACTTGCTAAATACTTCAACTGGAATTCAAGGTACAGATAAAAGCTCTGCTAATGGACCTTGGCTATAATTTATGTCCTCAGGCTCTCAACATTTGGCTATTTTCCCCCAATTTTGCGAGTATTTGACATTTGGAGAAAATGATTTAAATAGTAAAATAAAATAAAAGAAATGATTTTTATACAAACGGCTGCCTTGAGCTTTGGAATTTAGTTCAGTTCAAAACAATTAATTGAGTGACTTGCGTGTTCAAAATTCTGTTTCAGAATTTACTATATGAGTGATATCGATCATCTAGCAAGAGTTTGCATTATCTCTATTTTCTTCTTCATGTATTTATGACTGTTCAATTTCTTGTGCCATGATAAATAATAACAATACATTTTCGGCTTCTTCCTGCTCATGTGGTAACACTATTGAAGAGACTTTTGATATGCAACATTGATCCATCTAGCTGCTGGTTATTAAAGCGGTTATAACCAAACGTAGAAAATGTTGGAGAAGATATTTAGCTAAAAGCTTTTGAGTTAATTTAGGTTAAAATTAAACTCGCTAATCATAGAATCTTTTCTTCGTATTAACATATTAATAAATGTATGATATGAAGTTATTCGTCAAAGCTTTCAGCTATGATGCTTCGAGCCATCTTCTGTACTGATTAAGCATATATTTCACATGCTGATGCTCTCGTAATGATTTCATCTCAACCAGGTATAAAATATTCTCTTTGAGAACTTGGAATGGAAATTCCGGTCGCCTTATGATTGAAACGTTTTCTCTCACTTAGCAGTCCGCCGCGACTCATATTCGCTGTTGGAGTTTGACCATTTTCTCACACCTTTCATTTAATCTTCGCATAAAATGGCATTATGATTAGCGCGAGCTGCCTTCTTTTGTGAGAAATGCCTTCCTAGTAAATCTGCATGAACTAAATATGTGATTTGTGACTTTAGTATACCACGCTACACTTCTGTTCTGTTCTTAAGCCATTTATACTCCTGCCTCTATCTTGAAAATATTTTTAAAGGATATGTATTCCATTTTATCTTTTCTGAATAATTTTTCTTATCCTTTTAAAAGATTTTTTTCGGTATTTAAACAATATTTCTCTTTACATAATTTATGATTTAAAAAAAATTGTTACTATTTTGCAGGACCGAATACTGCAGTAAACAGATTTTAATTGCTAAATTAGAAAACATACTATACATTCTGTTTAAAAAATCTTTCAGTTGCTGGAAATTTCAAATTTTCTAAACGAATCATAGTTCTTCAATATATAAGTGTTCCAATGTAGAGATACTCATTTCATTTGCAAACTCAGAGTACTCTGTAAGGCAACAATTTTAGCGTTAATAACTTTTAGGGATTTATAATTATTTTAATTAACCCATTTCATTTAATTTGATGTTTCTCCCCTATTAGAATTCATTTCCCCCAATTGCCAAAGCCAGAATATTTAAATTTGGTAGCGCGTGTGAAGTAATGCAAATTCTACCTTGAGGAGAAAAAGGTTTAAATACCATGAAAAAAAAGTTTAAATACCAAAGAGAAAAAGGTTTAAATACCAAGTTCTATAACGGAAAGTTACAAAGTGTGGAACTTCGCGTTTTTAGTAGCATGCGCTTCTGCTTACCATTTATTGCTGGTTAACCGTGGCGTTAACAGCTATTACTTTGCGGCCACTAGACTTTTCAACGCTGTGTTAGGAAGCAAGATAGTCTTAGCCATGTAGCGTAATTCTACTACTTGTCAATATCATCAAATGTTTAGTTTAGTTCTTATTATTTCAGTTACCGCCCAAGCAGAGGCGTAGTTTGTTAGCGTCGATTTGACGCAGTGTAAATTTCTAAAGAATGTAATAAAGAGCACTTTTAACTCTTCTTCTGTGCAGTTACTACTATTTCAGCTTTCACACAAAAGTTAGACAAGTGGATTCTACAACTTTCCATAATTGTTTACTACATATGAAAATAATAGTGCCCACCGGCTTTTACACTCACTTCCAATCCAAATGTATTTAAGTTTATCAACCAGCTGAGTTTAATAGACTGCGATATGCATATTGTAAACCGGGATACCAGTTTTAAACATTTAAAATAAAATTATAACTAATAACTCATTAATTCATTAACCATCAAATGATAATTAAAAATTCATATTGAAATTAAAATAATTATGCCGTCTTGAAATTAATTTTGAATGTTTTTAAAAAAATCTATTTAATTACGTTCTTGATAAAAATTTATCTCTTACAAACAAATGTTCTGTTTGATTTTATTTCACATATTTCAACAATAGATCTCCGACCGAATTCTCAGTTTCTTAAAACTGCTGATAGATTTCTTGATGAATGCGTATTTCAGTTAAAAATTATTTTTAGAATTTACAGTGATTTTCTAGATTCGATTTGGCATGTCATAACATTTTTTTCCGTATCACCTTTGCTGTCAATTTCTGCAGTCCATTTTATCACCTTGTGAGGTTTATTCTAATTTTATTAACAGTTATTTTAAGTTTATGCATCTTTCCTATTATTATAGTTTCAGCTTACAGTTTCCTACCAGAACGTAATTTCAGAAACGCAGTTAATGCAAATTAGTAAAGAATTGTATTTAAGTCAATGTTTCACCGAATTCGTGAGAGAGAGTTTGAGTTTCTGACTAGCGCCGCGTTTGCCATTTGGCTACGTCTCTCTTAGATATTACTACGTTCGGCCATACCTCTGGTAGTTTAGAGTTCTTGACTTCAGAGCAGATAAGGAGCGATGATATTAATTCTTCGTTATTATCAAGAATAAATTCCACATATCCTGAATCACAAGCAATTGTTTTATAGGAATGTGGAGAGTATATATTTAGTTTATTCAAAACATCATTGTTATTGTAGGCCCTTGTTTGGCTTCGCCGACTTAATTGAGATTTAGGAACCAACTACTTATAATAATGAAATTTTCGGCTATATCTTCAGTTAGCTTTAGTTAAGCTTAGTTGAGTTTAATTTCCTATTCATTTAAGTTCAACCCAAAGTGAAGGCTTTGCTGTACGCTCCGAGTTAGGAACTGGTTGTATTTATTCTGAGAAATAAAGGGTAATTAAAATTTCTCTAGTCTTAAGTCTCTGTTAACACACTTAAGCAGTTATTCGCTTGTTAGTGTTTGTGGGATTCAAGGATTGAACACTGAGAAACATTGTAGTTGATTGTAGTTGTAGGAATGGGATCGAATACCATAAAAATTCCTCAACTACCTCTTGTCCAGAATTTTGTCAATCTGCGCAACCTAATGGCAACGAAAGGGGACCATAACCCATATTGGACTCATTTTCAACTCCATATCACACCATGTTCAGCGGTAATCGTACTTACATACATATAATCATACTTAGATACATAAAATAACTTCTAAATCGTACTTATCTTTCTCTGTCATACAATATTTCATAATTTGTCCATTAGGTTTTCAAAAATTGGACATAATATGTATATTCTCTTAATTCTTCAAGTGTAGATCAGATTATTTGAATACGAAAAGCTGTCAGCCTATGGGAATACTTTCGAAGTGAATGTTTTACGGGAAACTGTTTCGTTACCCATGAAGATAAACTTGAAAAAAAAAAGCAATGCGGCTCAATCATTCAGGTTCGCTCTCAGCTGTCTTAATAACTCAGCCATTGGTATGCCAGTTAGTAAGAAATAAATCATACTTTTACAAATAAATACTTCTAGGCCATGCTTTTTTGGTGTGCTAGCTGTATTGAAGGTATAAATTAATAGCCAAGTAGTTCAGATTTATTTAGTTATAAACATGTCATTTTG
Organism: Stegodyphus mimosarum; assembly: GCA_000611955.2. Lineage (NCBI taxonomy): Eukaryota > Metazoa > Arthropoda > Arachnida > Araneae > Eresidae > Stegodyphus > Stegodyphus mimosarum. Next base: position 348,587 of record KK121306.1, read on the forward strand.
AAGACCACTTTTGGTATAATAAGTTGATTTTAAATGTGTGTTTCATCGAATGCGTTATCTGTCTTTAAGCTTTTTCATGTTCATTTTATCACGTCTACTAATTTTTTGACACATATCAAAAGTATTCTGTGCCGAAAAACTGACAGTCCTTTAAATTCAATGCTATACTTAGTGTTTAATCAGTGAGAAGTTGCCTCAAGTTCCAGCTATAAGCATATCTGTGATATCGTTGAATATTTCCAGCAGAATCGGACAAAGAGTTACAGGATTCCTGTTTCACTCTTTGTTTGGAGCAGAGGTACGGAAGAAACCGACGTTGAATGCACTCTTTCAGTCCAAATTAGTGTTTAAATGTATCTCAAATAATTCTGCAGGATCAATATCAGGAACTTAAAGCTGTTTAGTTATTTATTTTTATTCATTTTTGCTTCAATTTATGTATCTCATGTTCTGCTCATGATAGAAAGCAGTCTATGTTACGCCACAGTATCCTGCAGCAAGATGCATGCACATGGTCAAAGATGGAGAATTTACTAGTGTGTATGTGTAAGATTCCTCTACAACTTACTGGTTTTATACGATGAGGAGCTTCACAGATCTTTAAAGTGTTTAAAAGTTAATTTAAAAGTCAATACGTATAATAACATCGTCGACGTATTTACAGAAATCAAAGTCAAAGTAAAGAAACTGGACGCGTCCCCACAGTCTGAATGAATGGGAAGCGGTGGCCATTACATTAGAAAGGGCAACATCAAGCCATGGAACATGAATTTGGAACCATAGCTGTCAGTATTGATATTGACATAATGATTTTAAAGACACTGCATTTTACAAAGACAACATTTCTGTGTTGTAGATAATAAAAATGCGAAACTAAACAAAAATAGCAAAGGTCTAATAAACATATCGGCATCAAAAGAACAAAAACACAAAACTTCATTGGATTAATCCACACCCACAAATACAAAGAAATGAAGAAGCATATACCGTTCCTAAATAAAAGACAAGAAATAACAAATTGAGACGTCAGTCCTCTTGAACTATCCTATATTTTTTCCGCCTTCTTAGCATGCCTTCGTGGGTAGTGATCAGCACGCTCCAGAGTCTCTTTGCTCATTTTTCATCTCTCCTGATTTAAAAAATACCTAATGCCTCTATAGAACTTCTAAAACATCACTAAGAGACTAACCAATGAAACATCGGCAAAAAAATTATATTTAAAGGCTATTTAAGAAGATATATGAAAGCCTTACGAACGGACAGGAACTATTCAATAAGCTTCCATGCATTCCATATGCTGCAGACTACGGAATATTTCCTTAATGCTTCAAGTTAAGAGCTTTTATTGGAAAGCAACTACAGCAAGCAGTGCTTGCGGGTGCTGCGGAGATCTAGAGAACTATTTCTTCAGATGTTTTATAACAGTGTATCACCTTTTTCTGATTACCGTAAGTTTCCCTTTAAACATTATCTCATTAAGCAATAATCATTAATATGGAATGTAAAAATTATGGCAATACTAGATGGACTCAAACGAGAACGTTGAGATCAGCCACAAAGATTCCTAGACGTCGCAAGGCGCTGGCTGCATTTTTTCTGAGAACTCATAAAGTCCTAAACTTAGTAATATTATTGATGCTCTATGCTACTCCGAAAAGTAAGGTCTTACGAATCAATTAAGCTGCGATTCATATCTTGAAAATAAAAACATGCCCAAGCACTCAATGAAAATATAAAGTAAAACATAATCTGTGTAGATTCATTGCATAAATATTTCAGATTTGCGATACGCGATGTAAAATACTAAACTATCTTAGATATTTCCGGAAAACATTACTCCAATATTTACATTCTTAGTGTGGAAATTTCGTTTAAACAGTAAATGCAGTTGTTCTTAAGCGAGTTTATAAAACTTCGTTACAGCATCAAAGTGAGAAAAAAGTAATTACATAAATGTTCCATTTTAGCATATCAAGATTCTCACAGTCATTAAAAATTCTTCAATCCTTCCTTCATAGTATTTCATATAATATAAAAAATGATTGACGTGTAGAAGTACGTAAGATGAGTATATTACAAGTTTGTATGCATGCAAGTAGTGAAATGTATCAACATACCACATGGTATGGAAAGACGTTTGTATTTCGAAACATATATTTTCCTTAGTTTCTAATGCAAATACTTCAAGTGTGTCCCTATATCTGTTACGAGATACGAATATGCATTTCTAACTCAGATCTATGTAACTCATATTCCTAGTATTGTGCATTAATATGTAAATATAATATGCGTATTACGTTTGACAAATATTTGTAACGAGCATAAATAATATATGTCAAGGCTTTAGTACTCGCTTTAGTGATTATCGTAACTCAAATTTATAATATCGCACTATATTCTAAGCATAAATATTTATAGCAAACTATTTTGTACTTTAAAATATTGCAATACACGTTACGAATATTAGACTTTGCATTTATAATTGTGTGTCTCATTTCTAATGAGGAAAAATGCAAATCAAGCCCCGTGTTCTAAACAAGTTACCCCCCCCATTTTAAAAGAAAAGCTAATGTTCGAAGAATTATAATATGAAATATAGAACATTCATAACAGTAGTATAGAATTATAATATGTAGCATAAACCATATTATAATATGAAGTATGGTGGAATTTAGCTGGATCCCTTAAAAGCAGTCTTCTAGATAATAGTTGCTGATGATAGACTAATCTTGTTCATCCTTGGTAAAAACTTGAATCTATATCTTCATACCTACGTACCTATCTATAATTTTCTAACTCTATAAAGCTGCCTGAAACGTTTCCGTCCTTAATATGTAGATCGCAACTAATATCAACGAAGTGGGGTGGACTTACTTGATATTGGACAGTACTTGATAGCTATCAAAATTTCAGCAATTTTGTACAAAAGTGTTTTGTTTGACAATTACGTTTGTAAATTGATGTGATCGTTTTTACAAAATTGGAAAAAATCTAGGATCGTGCTGTCATTAGATACCTGTTTTTGAAAGGTAATACGCCTGTACCATCATTTAATACTGCGAAATTTTGGGCAGCTAAATTTAAGCGTGGACGTACGAGCTTGAATGACGATGAAATTTCAAAACTGCCAAAAACTATAACTATTAAAGAAGACATCGTTAGAATCCACCAAATGGTGCTGACGACCATCGATTCAAGGTTAGAGAGATAGCAGAGGCTATTAGCATGTTCAAAGAACGTGTTTGCCACATATTGAACCAAGATTTAGAAATGACGTTGGGTGCCGCGTTTGCTCACTTTGGATCAAAAACGTGTTCGAATGAACATTTGCACCGTTTTGCTGGAGCAATAATTCGTAGTTTTTTCAACTATTAATCATTGTAGATGAAACTTGGATTCATCAATACGACCCAGAAATAAACACACAGTCAAAACATAGACTACAAAGGAAGAATCGGCTTTAAAAATGTCAAAACCCATTCGTTCTGCTGAGAAAGTGGTGGCAACAGTTTTCTGGAAAAGCCATGGGATTGTCTGAATAAATTATCTTGAAAAGGATAAAAAATTACAGAGGCATATTATGCAACGCTACTTCAAAAGCTGAAGGCAGAAATTACGGAAAAACGGCCACATTTGCAAAAGAAAAAAAAAATTCACCAGGACAGTGCCTCATGTCACACCTCAATGGTTGCAGAAAGGAAAATTCATGAATTACGATTTGAACTGCTTGACAACCCGCCCTATTCGCCAGACCCGGCACCAAGTAACTTTTTTTTTCGCTATGGTAATGAAGCACTTAGAGGACAAAGACTTTCATCAAATGTGGAAACATTACAGATAAAGATTCCACATATTATTTGGTGGGTTTAAAGGATGGGAGCATCGATGGAAGAAATGTATAGACTTACTAGTAGACTATGTCGCAAAATAAAGGTAATTTTGGAGAAAAAAATCCTTGTTCTTTGTTAGGTCAGAAGCGTTTTAGACAGCCTACGTACAATCAGCGACATATGTCAGATCCAGCTTGATGCATCATTCTACATCAATATTTTGTACTGATACGAGATATATCGAATACATTGTTTTTTACATTTTAACAGTTTGTACGCTGCGCCTCGTTCACAAATACACTCATGTCCATAAATTAAGGATAATTCGGAGACACGCGGAAATCAAACTCTAAAATAAATATATGACCTGTAAAATCACTACACACATCTTCAAGAATCATATGCAAATTTCAGGCAGTAACCAGATGACACCGATGGTACGTCACAATGAAGAGAGTATAAGAGAGTGATATATAAGGAATACAGGTAAAGAAGTAAAATTGTTCGCAGGCGTTTTATAAGCATTTCAGTGCAATAACCGAATAGTTATGAGACAAAGGACGCATTTGGATGATTTTTTACGTGGTAGAATTATCGGCCGTCTGGAATGTGGGCGTACCCAACTGGAAGTATCAGACCAACTTGGAATTGCCCAGAGTGTCATCTCCAGGCTTTGGCAACAATTCCAAGATGATGGTAATGTGAGTAGACGTTACAGCACAGGTCGCCCCAGAGTTATAACGCCGAATGAGGACCGATATTTGGCAGTTACTGCCAAAATAAACAGGCGGAGCACAGCCACAGACCTGTCTCGTCAGCTAGCTCTCTTCAGCCACTGGTACGACAATTTCAAGGCAGACCGTGTACAGACGCTTACGGCAAATTGGTCTATATGCTCGTAGACCTGTCAGATGCGTTCCACTTACTGCAACTCACTGTCGCCTGCGGTTAGCCTGGAGTAGAGAGCATGCATTGTGGACACCGCAACAGTGGGCTTGTGTTCTGATCTTATGGTACCAGACGTTAAATACTAACTGTTCCAATTGAAACTTGAAATTAAATAATTTGCCTACAATAATATCAAAACCAAAACTTTATTGCGTTGTGTATAATTTTTCCCCAAAACTAACCCGAATAACCCCTAAGACCAAGCAGGAGTACTGGTGTTAAGAACATTACACAAGACATCATAAGAAAATACTCTGAATCAAATATATATATATAACCAAGGATATTTATTGTAGCATTATTAAGAAGACACGCAATCTATCAACTTATATTCTAGATCTATGGTACCAGGGTGACAACTATTTAAAATATTGCATTTTAGAATTATTAATATATATTGCTATTTTCAGATATGCACCGAGATGACATTAATAAAAAATTACACCGTAAAAAAATTAATATTAAATTTTCATATGTAGTTATCAAACTCTGCTGGCCAGCATCAAAATACACAGGAAATTTTATGAATCACCGAGCATGGTGTCTTTACCAATATTGCAGGTAAAAATTGCATACATCAATTTAGCAATCCCTTAGGCAGTTAGAAAATATTACATATTCAAGTAGACCCGTTGGAGAAAAATGATTACATTTATTCCTACATTCAATTACTCAATTAAAGGTAAAGTAGAATTTAAATTTTTATTTGTTCCTTAATTTGCAAACGTTAAAGTTAATTCTCAACCAAAAGTAGTAACAACTTAAAAGTAACAGGTAAAATTTAGATAAGTTAACAAATTTAATACTCTATCTTAATTCATTATATATATAAATTTTAAATTACAATCCAAGTTAAAGTTAAAAGGTCCTAAATAGAGTAATAGTGCAGCAGTTGCTTAAATAAACAGCCTGGATTTAAGATACAGCAGAAAAACTTTTGACTAAAAGTTAAATAGAATTTAATTAGAAATTAAATATACATATAATTACTCCTTACATTACGGATTCATAACTGGAAAATTTTTCTTCAATTAATCAATTCTCTTAAAAATTTTAATTAGCCTTATTACTTAGGAAACATGTTCACGGAAGTTAGGTTGAATGCTGTGCTAAAATTTCCGGTGAAAGGAACAATCAAAGGTTGAACTCACTTGAAGGGAAGAATTTTGAAACTTAATTGAGCATCGCTAGTGACAATCTTCAACTTAAATGGAACAATCTCCTGACGAGCAGCCGTTTGAAGTTGAAGCCCGAAGCTGGGCGAGATTCTAACCCACACAGAGATGATGACAGCAGTCAAGGCCCATTCTAGTAGGAAGATGGAGAAAAAGCATAGATGTGGCCTATAGACCTATAGAAGACTGGACCTATAGACCGATGTGAAGAAGGTGGAAACTTGTAATTCTCGGAACTAGACCCATCCTGGCGAGTTGATGGTAGTACTCGGATCTAACTGACCGATCAGGAAGAAGCCGGATAGCTGGATTCAAGTTGCATCCACTATGGTGTTAACGCATTGATTCGATGAGAAAAAAACAACATTCTAGACTCCTACACGGGGATGGTAAAGTGCGGAGGAGTAGGCTTCACCAGATCTTCTTAGATGTACATCTTTATCATATTCCTCATCTCCCCCTTAACTTGAAGCCAGCAAGACGTAAACATGTCCACTACCGGACACCCCGGGTCAACATCGGCTCTTCCAGAGGAAGAAAAATGAAGAGTCTTCTTACAGCTGCGAATCCAAGGCAAAAAGGGCTGAGCATGGCCTTGCACGACGATTTTAATCGTCCAGAATCCAGAATTTTCGAAAATCACCAAATTTGGTGAATTAGTATGCAAATCTCGCCAAACACAAAGCAGTGCTGCGAAAACTTAGTTCTTCCTTCTACACACCAAAAAAAATTCCACCCTTGCGACCCCCTTCGCCAACAGGAGAGGGGTGAGGGAAAGCATGTAACAACCCTACCTCCCAACCGGACGCAGTACATAACCTTGGACGAAGAAGTGCTCGAAAACGACCCTTATAGCAGAATAAATTTTTAGACACGAAATTCAACAATTTTAGCAATTAAATGGGCATAATTCTCCAACGGGGCGACGTACAGTCATGAAAGTAGATTCATAAGAAAGCTAAATTTTTTCTCTCTAAAAGGTATAAATTTCATCCATGTGAATAAAAAGGAAGTATTTTTAAATTTCAAATATTACGCAGAAAGCAACCGATTTCCCATTGTCTCCTTTTCCCGAAAGCTATTACTATCGAACGCGTAACGTAAGAATGAGAACTCTATTTAACTCGCATAAAAATAATTGATTCAATAACGTAAGCAATACAACTCGTGAAGAAAAATTTAGAATAAGCATAAATTAGTGCATATAATTTTACTCACTCAATAATTAATTAACAAATAAACTGCAATTAACTACATATTAATCCATAATTCTAAACTTAACTAAAATCGCTACATAACAAACGTGTGATGTTTTCCGACGAGTCCAGGTTTAGCTTGCAGTCTGATTCTCGCCGGACTTTCATGTGGAGAGCTCCAGGTACCCGTTACCACCAAGAAAACATCATTGAACGACACCGTTACGGTGGTGCAGGAGTGCTCATTTGGGATGGAATTATTCTGGGTTCCAATTTGACCTGCATGTTCAAATTGGAACCATGACAAGCCAAATCTATCGGGACGTCATTCTGGAACAGCATGTACGTCTATTTCGGGGTGCCATGGGGGCACAATTTGTGTTTATGGATGACAACGCCCGTCCTCACCGTGCAAACATTGTAAGCGAATGCCTTCAATCGGAGGATATCACCCGTATGGACTGGCCAGCATTCTCACCGGACTTGAATCCAGTAGAGCACGCGTGAAACATGCTTGGCCGACGAGTTGCAGCCCTTCAACCTCCTCCTACATGTCTTCCGGAACTTCGGAGTGCATTGCTTTTTGAATGGTGTAATATCCCCCAAGATCAGATCGATAATTTAATACTCAGCATGCCTAGGCGTTGTACGGACTGTATTGCATCATCTGGGAGACATACAATGTATTAACAATCATACCAACCATGTAATATTGGTTTTTTGTAAATAGTTTTTTTTGTAATTTGCTCCAGGGAGAAAAAAATCGCTAATTGTTTTAATAATATCAAACATATAGCATCTTTTTTTGCTCTTTACCTTTTGTTTAATAAATAAGCTTTACAAATAAGTCAAATTTGTTTTGCTTCTTACTCTTCCTTTGCTTGATTTTGCATTATCCTTAATTTATGGACATGAGTGTATTTAATTTGTTCAGTTACTTGTAATCTATCTCAGTGCTGGCAGGTTTCTGAAAGAATGCTTTTCTCCATCATAAGCGAATATGTAAAAACTGAAGAAGCCACTGTCCAACATCTTCTTAATTGTTCTGATGTGGTGCGTGAAGATCTGCTGAAGAGACCTGATTTGGTTTTGAAAGTCATGAAGGCGGAAGTATTTATGGGGCTGATCTGATTCAGATCAAGAGGAAGAAGAATATGCTTTTTTCTACAATGCTTATAACACATTTTGAGATTTTTTCCAGTACTAGAAATTTTATGTCTTTCTATAATGACTGTGAAACTGTTTTTAATAATCAACCACTGATTCTGGAAATATCCCTCAGTTTCATCCTCGGAAACTTGCTCATGCGGCATCCTATATTGGCACTTAGTTTAAAGCCTGTAACTCTGCAGGTTCGCAAATGTAACAGCCTAATAGACAAATGACATAAAATGGTAGATTGCAAGAGTGATGAGTTCTACGCTTCTCTGGACAAAAGGTGAAAGCAGCTACCGTATCCAAATGCAATATGAATCAGCCAATTCGTAATAATGCGAAAAAGGCTTTGGGTCATAATTAAAGTTTGATTACAAGGTATGCTGAGTATATTAAATCTATAAATTTTCGTGAAACCTCTAAACTTTAGAGGTTTCACGAAAATTTAGAGTCTAAAGGAAGCTATTGAACCTGTCATCCAAATGAAATCTAATGCTAATGCTGTGGTGCCATCTGTTGCGCTAAAGCAGATAGCTTCACAGTGCTGTGTTATTGTAAAGGTGGAAAACTGTACATCCGATATAGTTAAAAAGTTTCTGAAAGCTGAAACTGATCCTCGGAAACATAAAATTGGAATTAGCAGTATTAGAACAGTTAATTACAATAAAGTAATCGTGAAATGCGTTTCGTGATATAAGAAGGAAAAATTTCCTTTTGCTTTGCAGGTAGACTTAACTATTTTTAATCTCTCTGTTCCAAGGCGAAAATATCTTACAATCTTAAAAATATGCCAAACAGCATTAGTGATGATGAATTCTTAAAACTTATTGAAGACAAGAATCCTGAAATTAATGTGTGTGAAGAAAAATTGGAAAGACGTTAAAGTCTGCATGACTTTAAAAAAGTTTCAAAATGAACGAAGTGTAGTTATTGAGGTTCATCCTGCTGTGCGTAAGTGTATGTTCAATTTTTAGTCTATTGCAGTGATGTGTAAATATATGATTGATACCTTGTGTATGATATATGTGTAAAGCTGAAGACTTGAAGCCATTTTCTGGAACTTGCCCCAGCCACACATTTATGATGAATCTTGCAGCTTCATAAACTTACTATTCAAGTCCGTCAATTCATCAATTTCTTTCGTATAAATTAATTTGAACAAATCCAAATTGCTACTCAGCAACTTATTTTATGTATGGAGGCAAACGTCACTGATGTCTCATTGACTCAGAAACCGCACTTTTACAAAAGTGTTCTTCCTGGCTTTCCAATTTAATAGAAAGTTGACTACGATTCTGAAGCGGAAGTTGTCAGACTTGACAACGTATTCGATTCGCAATTGGAATCTTTCTCTTTTTTCGGACTTAAATTATACAGTGTATAATACTGTTGTTTTGATATAAAAATTAATTCAGCTGACGTGACTATTGGTTTTGCATATTTTGAATCCGAAAGTAACACTGATATAGAATTATTAAAAATTTCACGAATTTTAACGATTAAGAACCACGCAATTTTCATGTGGTATGGATTCGAATAGAAAATCAGCGATTCGGCACAGTCCTATTACTGATACTAGAGGAAAAGGGATTTCATTAGTGCGAATCATTTGCTTCTAATTAATGAAAATTGCGGACCTACTTTTAGGTATATGCACAGCTCGAGTTATATTGACTTTGCACTTTGTACCTTGGGACTGCTGCCATACATTCACGGTTGGAATACCTCTGAAGAAGATTTTTCTCTCTGACCATAAAACGATTTATTTTAAACTTGCTTCATGTCTTCCGATTATATCTTCTAATTTGAGTACTTTTATTTTAAAAAAAGACCAACTGGTTTTTATTTAGAGAACTTTAACTGCGTGACTTGAATATACACTCACGTTTGTGAAAATTGCAACACCATGAAGGACTTACGCGAGTGAGCTGAAATTTTCAGGAAATGCAAAGTAGCGCATGATATGCAAATGATTAGAATTACAAATCCGTAGCGCATGCGTATGCTGAGCAGCGCCCTCTGAACGGCTGATGGATCCGAATAAATAGAGGGCTGTAGCGAGGCGTGTATGGTTATCGGTGGTTATCTGCTAGTGGTAAACGTTAACTCAATCTGTACTTATGTCTCGTCGACGAAAGAGAGCGAGATTTGAACAACTTACAGAGTTTGAACGAGGGAGAATCATCGGCCTTCGTGAAGCTGGATTGTCGTATCGTGCAGTAGCCTCTCGTGTGCAGCGTAACAGCAGCACAGTGATGCGCGTTTGGAAGCAGTGGACGGACGAGTGTCGGACAACTCGGAAATCCGGGAGTGGACCCCGAAATGTGACGTCAGCTCGCGATGATAGACACCTGGTCCGCATGGCGCGGACGGACCGTACAGCTTCCTCTAGACAATTGGCAGCACTGTGGTCAATAGCTACAGGTGTTTCATTGTGTGCTTCATCAATTCGTAGACGTCTGCTGCAGTGTGGACTGCGCGCACGGACTCCTTTATACAGGATCCCCCTAACGCACGACCATCGCCGCCTGCGGCTACAATGGGCCAATCAGCATAGAGACTGGCGTGCTGATTGGCAGCATGTCGTGTTTTCTGACGAATCCCGCTTTAATTTGTGGTACCATGATGGCCGCATTCGTGTCAGACGCTATGCCGGTGAACGCCACCTTCCGGAGTGCATTATCGAACGCCACAGTGGACGAACACCCGGAGTTATGGTCTGGGGCGCCATAGCATATCATAGACGATCTCAATTGCTACGAATTGTGGGCAATCTGAACAGCAACCGGTATATCCGTGAAGTTCTACAGCCCGAAGCTGTTCCCTTCCTTCAAAGCTTGCCAGGCGCTGTATTTCAACAGGACAATGCCCGCCCTCATACTGCTCGGATTGTTAAATCCTTCTTTGCAGCGCAGCAGGTACAGCTTCTTCCTTGGCCTGCGTGTTCCCCGGATATGTCGCCAATTGAACATGTGTGGGATGTCATTGGTCGGCGTCTTGCTCGTGATCCTCGTCCTGTTGCGTCTGCAGACGAACTTTGGGTACGCGTACAAACGATATGGAATGCTCTTCCTCAGTCAGACATTCAAACTTTGTTTGACTCCATGCCACGTCGTGTAGCAGCACTTATTGCGGCGCGTGGTGGCCACACAAAATACTGATTCTGATCTCTTGTTCTTGTTTGTTTGCTTTGAACATTTAATCATTTATTTGTACCACTACCACTCAACTGTGTATTAAATTGCATTCAATTATGACGATTCCTTCTTGGTGTTGCAATTTTCACAAACGTGAGTGTACTTCTTAACAGTTGCTTTGATTAGATTGCATTAGAAAATATTGTAAATGGCTGGGGCAACGGCTTTCTACCCTTAGTTTTAATTGTACTTCATTATCAATTCCGATGAGGAAAACTATGACGAATGGTGTTCTTTGATCGTCTAAGGAAAGTATTTGTTATAGCAAGTATGGAATTCTATGCCTAGAAGTATTTACAAAGAGAACGTAACAGTACTCTTAAAGATATACCTGTAGACACATTAGATTATTTTGCAGCAAGAGAGATGAAAAATGAGCAATGCCTTCGCCGGGAATCGAACCACGAACCTTTCGGTTGCGCGTCGAGCATGCAAACCACTACACCACGAAGGCATGCGAAGAAGGCGGGAGAAATACCTTATAATACATATATATAATATAAAATATTTTTAGTTGCAATATAATTATAAGGATAAATTCCATAAAGGCAAGCTTGATTCGTGGAAAAATTTCCTCTGAACTGTTAATGTTCACAATATCTGGACAAACATATATAAGCAGGGGTCAAAAACAATTTTGGGAAAAGGATTGAGATTTCAGAGATCAAACTCAAGGCTTGCAGTGTTACATTGTCATTGAGTGATACAATTTTTATCTGTTATGACAAAACATTTCCCAAGAGATAATGCGGGTGATGATACAAATCCTCATAGAGCTATTCGTACTGAGTCAGAGAGGCAATATATTTCATTTATAGACTGTCACTTCCCTACTTCAGATGTGAGCAGTGTTACTAAACGTCTAGAGTCTCTTTCCAATGAAATTATACAACACTTTCCTATGGTGGATAGCACTTTTGTGCCATAGACATTTCAACCTTTGTTGATCATTAGAAGTCTTTCCGACACAATGGAAAAGACCTCTAATTATGTTGATTCCTAAAACTTTAAATACAAGAAATCCTTATCTTAAAACTATCAACTGTATTAGCCTATTACATACTTTGGGAAAATGCCTTGAAACTCTCTTCATTAATAGAATAAATTAGTATTTGAGACAGACATGTCTCTATAATGATTCTCAGTTAGAGTTTACTCCTCGGAAGATACCCTTATTCGCCTTAGTAATATCTTGCAGTATGGGAAGTACACTCATGTCCATAAATTAAGGATATGCAAAATCAGGCAAAGGAAGAGTTAGAAGCAAAACAAATTTGACTTATTTGTAAAGCTTATTTATTAAACAAAAGGTAAAGAGCAAAAAAAAGATGCTATATGTTTGATATTATTAAAAGAACTAGCAATTTTTTCTCCCTGGAGCAAATTACAAAAAAAACCTATTTACAAAAAACCAATATTACATGGTTGGTATGATTGTTAATATAATGTATGTCTCCCAGACGATGCAATACTGTCCGTACAACGCCAAGCATGCTGCGTATCAAATTATCTATCTGATCTTGGGGGATATTACACCACTCAAAAAGCAATGCTCTCCGAAGTTACGGTATTATGTAGGAGGAGGTTGACGGGCTGCAACTCGTCGGCCATGCATGTCCCACACGTGCTCTACTGGATTCAATTCCGGTGAGAATGCTGGCCAGTCCATACGGGTGATATCCTCCGATTGAAGGCATTCGCTTACGATGTTTGCACGGTGAGGAAGGGCGTTGTCATCCATAAACACAAATTGTGCGCCCATGGCGTCCCGAAACAAACGTACATGTATTTCCAGAATGACGTCCCGATAGATTTGGCTTGTTATGGTTTTAATTTGAACATGCAGGTCAGTTCTGGAACCCAGAATAATTCCACCCCAAATCAGCACTCCTGCACCATCGTGTCATTCAATGATGTTTTCTTGGTGGTAACGGGTACCTGGAGCTCTTCATATGAAAGTCCAGCGAGAATCAGACTGCAAGCTAAACGTGGACTCGTCGGAAAACATCACACAAGCCCTCTGTTGCGGTGTCCACAATGCATGCTCTCTACTTCAGGCTAACCGCAGGCGACAGTGAGTTGCAGTAAGTGGAACGCATCTGACAGGTCTACGAGCATATACACCAATCTGCTCTAAGCGCCTATACACGTTCTGGTTTGAAATTGTCTTACCAGTGGCTGAAGAGAGCTCACGAAACTGATCTGAGGCTGTGCTCCGCCTGTTTCTTTTGGCAGTAACTGCCAAATACTGGTCCTCATTCGGCGTTGTAACTCTGGGGCGACCTGTGCTGTAACGTCTACTAACATTACCATCATCTTGGAATCGTTGCCAAACCCTGGAGATGACACTGTGAGCAATTCCAAGTTCGTCTGTTACTTCCAGTTGGGTACGCCCACATTCCAGACGGCCGATAATTGTACCACGTACAAAATCATCCAAATGCGTCCTTTGTGTTATAACTATTTGGTTATTGCACTGAAATGCTTATAAAGCGCCTGCGAACAATTTTACTTCTTTGCCTGTATTCCTTATATATCACTCTCTTACACTCTCGTCATTGTGACGCACCATCAGTGTCATCTGGTTACTTCCTGAAATTTGCATATGATTCTTGAAGATGTGTGTAGTGATTTTACAGGTGATATATTTATTTTAGAGTTCGATTTCCTCGTGGCTCCGAATTATCCTTAATTTATGGACATGAGTGTAAATGAAGCTTACAAGGTTGTTATTATTCTGGATTAAAAGGTGCATTTAATAAGGCTTGGTTGCCATCAATATAAAAATTCTAAAAGATGGTTGTATAACCACGTAATATTTAGAACCTACTTAAAAGCTTCTTAAACAGGAGAACCGTTGAGCTTCAGCTTGGGTCCGAAGGTAAGGCTTGTTTGAAAAAAGCCGTCCTCACGGCTTTGTGCCGAACCTACTCTTTGGAACATAAAAATAAATGACCTTTTAAATCATCTCGATACTTGTTTAAGAATTGCATTTGCAGACGACTTACTTTTAATTTTCGAAAAGAAAGATTTTGACTAAAATTCTTGAGAAAAGTAAAAGCAGTGTTGGAATTTGTTTTTAATTAGGAAATCTGTCGTAAAATTACTTTCAATCCTTTAAAAAGTAAAGTTATGATTATTTCCAGAAATTGTGATGAACAAAGTATTGCTCCTTTTATACTCGACGATTCTCCATTAGAATTTGGAGAAAGTGTTAAGCAAGCATCTTGGTGTCATAACTGACCAAAAATGAACATGGATAAAGCTCATCGAAATCCTTTCTGCTAAACGTGAAAAATATTTTAATGATTTTTACCGAATTTACCAAAATACAGTATCAGTAAGCTATGAAGTCAAGAAACTGACGTATAAACAGCGTATTTGGCCTTTCATTTTGTATGGTGTTTATGCTTGTGGACATGCTCTTGCAAAGAAGGTTAACAACAGAAATCTGAGAAAGATTCAAAAGACAATTTTTCTTCGTATTATTCGTGGTTATAGAATCTTACGTCATGAGGCTACTTTTGTTTTTGCAGGAGTTCCGCCTATTGATTTCGAAATTGAATACAAGAATAATATCTTCGAGGCATTGACAACTAATACTTTGGAAGACTGCATAAATGAAAACGTCCTCTTCGCCGCTATTCCTAATCTAGCTACTTTAGAGCCCATAAATTTCTGTAATTATAAAGAGACTATTGAAAAGTCTATTCATACGGTTTACTTCACAGATGGAACTAAAATTAGTTGGTCTTGCATCTGTTCGTTTCGAAGACCAATCTCAGGTTTGCTATTTTAACAGCGGAGCACATTTTCTCAAGCAGAACTTCGTGGTATTTATTTTGTCATCAAGTGATCAAGGATAATGAGACAGCATACTCAAAGTACCTTATACGTTCTGATTCTCTTTCCACTCTCAACCTTTTGCACAGCATTACTAGCAGCGACAAATTAATAATCGAAACTCTATTAATTGTCAGTTCGCTTTGAAATACGGTAAATGATATCTGTTTTGCTTATGTGCGTGGTCATGATAGATTATCTGGAAAAGAAAGAGCTAATTTCTTAACTAAAGATGCCATAGATATCAATATTAGCTTTCCAAAGAATTATTGGAAATCCCTTCATTATAAGAGGCTTTTGAATAAGTGGAATGATGAATATATTTCATCTTGTATGCAGAGAGCACCAAAAGATTCTTTCCTTCTATTTTCCGTAGACTTCATTCCTAGTTTTTTCCTTTCATTAATTTTAAAGTATCTCACTTTTTATCTGGTCTCGGAAATTTGAAAGTTAGCTGTTTCGTTTCAATCTAAGGTCAAATAATTTATGTCAGTGTCTAAAGAAAATACTTCAAGATGTAAAACATTTATTTTTTTTCCTCCTCAACCTTCGATGGCCCTAGATTATGCTTATAGAACGATTTGTAAAAGTTTGGCATGACTTGATCCCAGTGAACGTATTTGTTTTTGTGAAGTTCCAACTACTGTTCTCTCTTTTTGCTCGTTTTATTTATGCATTTTATATTTAATGCTTTTCAACTTCCTTTTGTAAGGCCCGTGTTGTACATTTGTGGTGCACGGGCAGATTACATGTGTTAAAACTTCTCAAATAAATAACTAGCAGTTTTAAAATATATGATACACATCTTTTCATAGATTGTTTTAAGATTTTAAAAGCTACTTCCACGTAATATGAAATGTATTTAAATTTCAGGTCATATTTTACGCTACCATTTTAGGTAGCACAACTTTGATTCGGTCTCAATTTCAATAGCATGATATGGTTTTGTTTGGTTCCTATTCATTTTATGAGTCCAATTATTACCAGTTTCAGGTGTAATCAAATGATTACTGTTTTCGTACATGGTACGGGTTCCCTTTCACTATCAGTTTCCCGTCACATACACACGCAAAATTTAAATTATAAAATAAATCTGATAGCTTGCAGACTTTATATTAAACCCAGCACTGGTCTGAAATTAGCTGCACTGAATGGCAGGATATGTATACCATTCTAACTATAATATCGCAAAGCCATCCCTTTTTTGCTACAGGTACTGTTGCGTACGCTCTTGAAGCAAATGTTTCTGCATGTTGATATCTGAAAAGGCATGATGAAGAACAGCTTTCAGAAATTTAAACATTGCGGTATCGGGTGCTTAGTTAAAATGAAAAATTTATAGCGATTTAAAGTTTGGTATTGAAGAAAAATCTTAGGTAATAAAATTAGACAAAAGTCGTAAAGTTGTTGTTAACGTAGTCAAGATTTGGGTTAAAGCTGTTTTTAAAGACGTCTCTTGCTTACAAGTGTTGTTAACGTAGTCAAGATTTGGGTTCCTAACGTGCATTAGAGTACCATGCACTTGTCATCCCCATAACCGTGTATTGTCTTTGCTTTAAAATTAATCACGTCTTTCACGAAAAGGAAAGGCTGAGTGATTTAAAGGCAAATCATACTACATTTATAAGTTACCAATATATCATACCTCTATTTTTATTTTATTTTTCTGTAAAGTATCTGTTTGATAATAAAATTTAAAACATATTTAATTTAATGCATCCAGTAAATAATTATGAATATTTGCATCGACACTGTAATGAATGCCATACGTTATGTATCTCGGCATATTTTTTTGTCTTTTTAATGTTTCTTTCAACGCGATACATTTCTTTACTTTAGCCCCTACAGTAAAATATTCAAATATCCATCATACGTTCAACTACGTCGCAAACATTTCGATAAAATTCATAAAAGACACTACAGTTCCTGTGCATAGTTTTGAATCAATAATCTGTCCACTGAACTTGAATAGATGTTCCATCCGACTGGAAAGGAAATTATTACTTTAGTGCTTGGTTTCTGGGTTAGTGGATATTCTGCATTGTATCTCTGACCAATAATACATCGGTCCTTAAGCCCTGGAATGTTGTTATTATATGATCAAATAATCAGAAATAACTGAATTAAAATGCCCACCGACAGCTTTCATGACACAGTGAAACATGACACGGAGATTTGAGGAATCCACCCATAAACTAAAGATAGAGATACAGAACACTTGCACGCTAAATTCAATTAATTATTAAGCGGAAAATATAATTATTATGCATACGTATAGACAACGAAACAAATTGAAGCGAAAATGATATAGGTATAGATGTAAAGGAAGAAGGCATAAATTCTCTGTTAATGTTAAGATTAATTAATATTTCGCATATTTTGTTCACGAGCGTTCAAAGATATTCCAACTCGCTTCGATCTTCTCGTGCACACTCACTTTAATAAAGATTAATCATCATTTCGAAGCGGGCTGCGGCTGGTCCTTGTTGATTATAATCCGCATATAAAGGAAGGATTACGCAAATCTGGCCATTAGTTAGAAACGCTGTACGAACAGCTATTTGTATAACGGTTGTTATATGCCTCTTTGCCTAAGGTATTACAGACCTGGAATAAATCTTTCCATCACCCTGTCATGATCTGGAAAAGGGAGAAATAATGATGCTTCCGAAAGAGATAAATTTGTATTTGTGATCGTTATCTCGAGCTCTTTTAACTGGGAATCCAAAGTCAGAGGAATTATGAAAGACTTAGGATTAGGGTAGAAAAGATCATATTTATGCGAGTGATAACATTGTTTCAGCAAATAAATCCAAATTCCGTTACAAGTAAGCGAAATGCAGGAAGGAGGTGTTTTTTATTCTTTAAACTTCAATATTTTTAAAAGATAATTTTAGAATATTTAGTGATTGTAAATTATATTTTAAAATTTTATAAAAGCTGTGGGGGGAAGACGCTATTTCACTTGAACGTAATTACAATTGCGATCAACAGTGATTTATTTACAGAAGTACCAGCAAATTTTTGTAAAAACGAATTCACGTTACATTGATTCAATAAAAAATGCATTGGGTACTATGATGAAAATGTTCGTTAATTGCATGGAAAATTAATCACAAGAGAAATGTTTCCATGCATTTTCATGCAATCCTTACTAATGTACTCAGCACATGTTTTAGAAAATGTAAACTGTAATTTGCTTGAATAAGAGGAATTTCTTTAGGGAGAGTATATAGCACTGAAAGGACTTTTATATAGATACCTTGCAGTAAATACTTTGTTATTAAATACATAATCAACACAAATTTCTAAGTAACCCATTTTGTAAGATGATTAGAGAAGAAAATTTAAATATATTTTACAATTATGAAAATTTAAATAAACAGAATTTAACAGAATAAATTTCCTGATATAAATTGCTTAAAGCATTTAGGATAATTTTCTGCCTTAATGAAAATGTTTCAAGACAACCAGTATCAGTTGTTTATGAATGTAGAAGCACTTTTAAATTTTCTGCCCTTTTCATGGGACAATTCATCTTATCATTAAATTTTCAGAAATGCATTTTCATATAAACAGTGAAACTCGTTTTAAACGTAACCATGTCATGAATTTAATATATTTTTATCAAATAATACATGTTTAACAGAAATCATTTAGTACTTTTAGAAACTGTTATGGTGTTCATCGACATCTGACAACAACAAATCAGATTTCACTTCTTTTTATCTCATGCAAATTAACTAATTTTTATAGAATTTTTCTTTGGAAGTTTCCCAAAATAGCAAAACTAAATAAAAAAAACATACATTAAATTTTGTTTTCTCAGACTAAATTTCGTTACAAAAACCTTAGAAAAGTCATAAAAGGTCTTCGAAACACCACTTTGAAGAAAACAAGTATTTATTGCCAAACATTCATCATATATGCTTCCATGATCTTTGTTCCTGCCCGATACCAAAATGTGCTTTCTGTTATTTCTTCAGTTAAAATTTGCCACAGTTTAGTCAACGGTTTGAATATATTAACGCGATAAAATTAATTTTACCTCGATTTTTGAAATGATTTCAAAGCCAACAAGACCTCGATTTTTGAAATGATTTCAAAGCCAACAAGGCCAATGACGGCATAAACGTGTTCATTCGAAGGGATTTCCTTTGAAAGGTATGTAATTATCAAACAATAAACTGAAATTCTACGGAATCATTACCGGCATTTTTTGATCACATTGGTGTGAAATGTTTTAAGAGTGTGAGCGGAGAATGAATGAAGCCCATTACTTTAAAAACCTTAATTTATAAATAGGCGAACGAAATTCATACTTGAATAAATGCATAAAAGATAAGTGTGTATACAATATGTGTATATGTATGTTTGCTTGTTATTTTAAGATTATTTACTCAGAATCAATCATCTGGAGAATCATAATATGATGTATGAAATTCTGCAAAAATAGCAAGCCTTTATAATTTACTTACCATTAGTTGCTGATCTACAGGAATTTTGCATCTAAATTTTACCACTCTACATGTTTTAGATGAGTTATCTCCTCTCCAAAGATACTGATGGCTGATTCTTGGCAAACATTTGCTAAGTCTTCTTTTTAAAAGCTGGTTTTATGAGTTTGTTTAATCAAGTAAGACAAAACGTGCACGGCTAAAGGCGATATCTTCTCTTAAGATTTTCGGAGGTAAATTGGTTCATATTCACATAATAGACAAGTGAAATTACAAAAATATACATGCAGATAGCTGGTTTGTGGGGATTCCAACTCGAATCGAAGTCCAGCGTTCAACGGTCATGACTACCAAGCCGACAGTAGGTAAAACTTAGTTATAATTTATCAGTTTCAAGCGTTAAACAAAAATTTTCTTTGTAACTATTTTAGATTTTTTATAATTATTTTTACTTTGTGAGGTTTATCTTAATTTTATTAATAGTTATTTTAAGTTATGCACCTTTTCTATCTACTCTAATTTCAGCTTACAATTTTCTACCAGAATGTAATTTCAGAAAGGCAGTTAATGCAAATGAGTAAGAGTAATATTTAAGTCAATGTTTAGCCGACTTCGGGAGAGAGAGAGTCTGATTTTCCTGACTAGCGCGCGTTTGCCTTTTGGCTATGCTCTTTCTTAGCTACCACGTTCGGCCATGCTTTAGGCCCTTGCTTGGTTTTGCCGATTCAATTAATATTTAGGGGCCAACTACTTAGAAACTTGATAGCTTCGGCTATATCTTTCAGATAGCTTTAGTTACGTTTAGTTTAAATTCATAAATATTTAAGTTCAAGCCCAAGTGGAGCCTTTGCGTTTACTCCAAATTAGGACATGATTGTAATTATTTTGATAAATAAAGGGTAGTTAACCCTTCTTAAGTCTTACGCTTTTGTTCTCACACTTAAGCGATTATTCGCTTGTTAGTGTTCGTGGGGTTCTAAGACTGAACATTGGAGTTAAATAAGTAAAACCCCATATTTGGCGCCCCAAGTTGTTCTTAACGAACCATACCGCTAAATAGTGCAGATTTCTCGTTGACCCCTCCTACTTTTCAGTTCCCTCATCCACAACCAAACCTCATGGAGGGATTCGGATTTATCATGAAAACTATGAGAGCGTCAATGAAGCCAACAGCAACTTTTAATGGAAGAGGCTCCCTAATGACCTTCCTGGAGCAGCTGGATCTACACTTCACGTTATATCCTGTGAACCAGCCGCAAAGAATTACCATCGGTACGTCGAACTTAAAAGGTCAAGCTTTCAGCTGGTATAAGAATATTGGCGAGAGTTTGTTGGGTGATCCAGGATCTGAAACGTCCATTTGGGAAAATTTTTTTTAATTTGGTATTGAAAGCATTCCCGGTTGTAAGAGACCGCCCAAGACTGGAATCAGAAGTATTCAGTAAATATAATAAATATAAAGCTAATGTTGACGAGTTAACGTACTTCATAGTAAGAAAGATCCATCTTGTCAAATTATTATATGAAAAAACGCCCGAGAAGGAAATCATTAAAATAATTTTGCCGCGATTGCTTCCGTCAGTTCAAGATTCTCTTGACGTTAGAAATCCGCAAACGCTGGAAAGCGTATTCGAACTAGCTGTCAAACTTCAGAGTAAGCGAACGGCCGAAAATGCGCATGCGAACAATTTTAGGCAGTATTCAACGTTTCACGCCCAGACGAAACCTCAAGGTCAGCAAAATTCATATCGGCAAGTGGGAAAAGTAGCAAAGCCGAATAAGAAAAAAGATTGTCAGACCAAAACATGGGGAAATAAAAAGCAGTTGGACCAAGGGGTTAAAAAGAAAAATTTAAACTAGTCACGGTGACCAGATGGAGGGTGAAGTCAAACAAGCGCCTGGCCCCAGCCACCACCCCTGTTCTTATTGGTTGCCGTTTATGTCGTCAGGTTGAAGAGATTTTTATTATCGGTTTCGTGTAAGTTAGGTGAACTTATACTTTTTTGGTCTAGGTTATGTTTTGTATAAATGTGAATTTGTGGACTGTAACAGAGTATTTGCAATTAAAGCAAGCTTTTCGCGTGCAAAAATGCCGCGGGGAATTCATTTCGTCACTCTATGACATCGCAAGTAGTGTCCAATAAGAGCTTGGGGTGGTGGCTGGGGCCAGGCGCTTGTGTGAAGTCACCGTGTGAGAAGGTAAATCCCTCAGAAATCAAACTGAATGCGGTAGTCATACAAAATTTGGCCTTTCCAAAAATCCAGATACTACTAAACGAAATCCATACGACCACCTCAATGCAGCTCCCTGTCGCAGGATTTTTCTAAAAAGCATTTTCCTTGCTGTAGACTGTTTAAGACAACGGGACAGCGGGTGACTGTGGCCCAAGGCAAACAGTGTGTCTGCTTGGGAAAAGTGGGGCTGCATGTTCAAATAAAAAACGAGGTGCAGAAAATAAACTTTATCGTGGTAAAGAATTTGCTAACCACAATCATACTGGGGGTTGATTTCTTACGCGCAACTAGCGCAAAAATTAATTTTAAAGATACTACCTTACAGGACAAGATGGACGCAATTCGAGAAAGAAAATTCGCACTTCCGGAAGTAAATCTAAGTCACCTCGAAGAAGAAGAAAAAGAAAAAACTGAAGAATTGTAAAAACTTTTTCTCAATTATTTGATGAAAATCCTGTATTCTGCCAGATTGTCTCGCATAGCATTGACACTGGTAGTGAGCCCGCATTTCGTTCAAAACCCTATACATATGATCGGGTGAAGGAAGATATTCTCGAGCAACACATTAAGAAAATGCTCGAGGGTAAGATAATTACGCCAAGTACCAGACCCTAAGCTAGTCCTGCAGTTTTATGTAGAAAGAAGAATGGACTGCCATCTGCAGATCCGAACGCGTGGAGATTCGCTATTGATTACCGAATATTGAATAGCATAACGAAATACCGCACATATCCCCTCCAGATAATAGATGAAATTATAAGAAAAATTCGGTCGATTAAATATATGACCACTTTAGACCTGACGTCAGCGTATTTTCAAATTGTAGTAAAACCAGAGGATGTCGAAAAAAGAGCTTTTATTACAAAGTCAGGCGTGTATGCCTTTTTGAGGATGCTGTTTGGCTTAAGCGAAACTTTGGCTACATTTCAAAAATTTATGGATATTGTTTTAAAGCCGGTCTTGGGAAAAAGTACAGTCATCTATCTCGATCATATTATTGTGACAAGCGAAACCCTAGAGGAATACATTAAAAATTTAGAGGAGGTTTTCATGTGCAATTAGCCGACAAGGAATTGAGGTACCTCGGCTATAAAAACACGGCTTTTGAGGAATTGAAACATGCCTTAATTAACGCCCCTGTTCTTAAATTCCCGGAATGGTTTCAAAATTTGGAAATTGCAGCAGACGCGTCAGACTACGCAGTTGGCGCAGTTCTTTCCCAAAATGGCAGTCAATAGCGTTTTTAGCAAGACTCTTAATCAAACTCAACGAAATTATACCGCAACTGAACGGGAAACCCTCTCGGTCCTATTAGCGGTGCAAAAATTCCTTGTGTACTTTGGAAGTGCCCCGATAGCTGTGTATTCAGACTCGCGGCATTTGGTCGCTTATACTCCAGTAAATATCTTTCGCCCCGGCTCATACGTTGGACGCTAAAACTGCAAGAGTTTAACTTAATTATAAAATACACGCCAGGGAAAGAAAATGAAGTTGCGGATGCTCTTTCGAGTATTAAAATCGATGAAGACGGAAATACAATTAAATGTACGATGCTAACTGCTCAAATATTTGAATCCCAGGAAACAATAATCGCCTAGTTAAAAACGGATCCAGAATTTAAAGACATTTACACTTCTCTGGAAGATTCCGAAAATTTTTAACATGTAGACTTAATGGTTATTCGCAATAGGGCGGCCCATCATGAAGTTATTGATAAATTGCTCTTTTACACGAAAACAACCAACGATAATCAAGTACTGCGACCGGGAGTCCCAGTGACTCTACGCTTAAGTATTCTAGAGGAGCTGCATGATTCGAAATTAGGAGCCCATCTCGGAGTTAGGAAAACCCTGCAAAAGGTCTGCGAGGCCGTGTATTTTCCGCAGTTATACAAAGGTGTGACGGCGTATGTTAGATCATGTCATTTGTGTCAATTAATTAACGACGTTAATTAAAACCCGGCCGTGTAATTAAATAGCATAAAAACCACTTTCCCAAATGAATTGGTTGGCATTGATTTGCTTGGTCCCCAACCTAGAACAAAGATTTATAAAAATAGATACTTCTTAACCATTGTGGATCATTTTTCAAAACGGGTGGGAATAATTCCCCTTAAACGGGCTTCAGCAAAAATAGTAGCAGATTCGTTTCTAAATAAAAATATCTTAAAATACGGGGCCCCAGTAAAAGTAATATCAGATAATGGTAGGCAATTCGTAAGTAATTTATTTGGAAATCTGTGTACAGGTCTTGGCATACGCCATCTAAAACTGGTACCTTATAGAGTGCAATCAAATATTGCGGAACGCGTAAATAAGAATATAAATAAAATTATTCGGGGATATGTTAAGAATTATCATGATCGTTGATACAGCTGTGTCAATGAATTAGGCTTTGCCTTGAGAACAGCAAAACATGATACTACGCAAAGAACCCCCGCAGAATTATTCCTACAAAGAAAAATTTTAACGCCGCTGGATAAGATATTTTTCATTCAACAAAGACAGGAAGAGTTTAAATTGAATGATATCCAGAAAATTATTATTGAGGCGATCAAAAATTCTGATGCGTCAATGTCGAAACAGAAATTCTATTATGATAGGAAGAGCCGCCAGGTAGAATATACGATAGTCCAGAATATTTTAAAGATTAAACAATCGTTATCACCCGCACCCGAAAATAGGGTAGCCAAATTTGAGCCCAGGTTTGAGGGGCCGTCCATTATCGAGAAAATTATATTTTCTACGGTTTACTTGGAGGTGGTAAATGGACATCCACGCCAGAACCGGGACCTTCGTCCTGGGGAAGCCTTTTCCCCCCGGGGGTTGACTCAGGAGAATTCCTGGGAAGTACTGGCTAGGATCTGTACTTAGACAGTCTCAACCACGGGGGTAAAATATCAGGTACTATTGTACCTTATTCTTCACAGGACTAGAACCCGGGTATTGTACCTAGGATGGGATCAGGCTCGACAGGGACCGTACTGGTACTGGCTTGTCCGCTCCCTTGGCTGTGGTGGAGCTGATATGAAAAACCAGGAGGAGGGCGTGGGACCATGCCCGTATAACCACAACGGTAAAGTTAGGGCGTCCCCGTCTCTCCGTAACGAGAACGAACGAGTGGGGAAGCCTTTCGAAGTTTGTATTATCCAGGTCCTGGAGGACCCCTCAATGACGGCGCAGTCCCCACCGTCCCTGCCCGGCTTTATACGTCGCGATTAGCGGCAAGGACATGTATCGTGGATACTAAATTTGAACACTGGACACCTTTGCCTCGGGGCACCACTCCCTCGTCATCAGAAAAACGCTTGGTGCCTTGCCTCACTTCGTCAGTCCCCGTCACTGGGACCGGGAGGGCCAAACCCCCACCGAGAAAGCCCATTATCTACGTACTATATAGCTCCACCACAGCAAGAGGAACAGACACGACAGTACCAGTACGGTCCCTGCCAAGCCTGAACCAACCTGAGAATAAACTCGGGCTCTAGTCTTGTGAAGACAACTTATTTGCCCCCGTGGTTGCGACTGTCTAAGTACAGATCCTAGCCAGTACTTCCCAGGAATTCTCCTGAGTCAACCCCCGGGGTGGTGGTAAATGGACAGCAAACAATTGCTAACATGGACCAGCTGAAACCATACTATAGTGGTACGGATTTTCTAGTCTTAAAAGATCAATTGCTGGTCCCTGGGAGCGCGCCAAAAACCTCTATTTCTCCGTCTCCTAGGAGGAATCCAATAGCAACAAAAAAACAAGCGGATAGCACTGAAGAAAGTACCGTCAAGCAAAGGCAATAGCAGCCACAAGGTTCAGGCCCAGCGAGAATGAAAAAAACGAAACAGAGAAAAGTTCCCCTTCAACATCAGCCAGCCCCGATAGGAAAGCGAAAAGGCTCATGGAGAATATTCAACGAAAATGTCCAATTCCAGAACTGAGTCCAACTACCTCGGAAGAAGCCACAGGAATATGGCAGCCATGATCTACGGAAAAAAAAACGACCCGACGAGGCAAGAACCATTCCTTTTCAGGAAAACAGGAAACCCAAGAATAGATTGAAATATTCCGAGGGAAGATCCGGATACTACAAGGCAAAAACGAGGCCAGAGTTCCAGAAAGCTCAACCTACGAGGAAAGCAGGCCGCTTGAACGCCCAAGGAACGAAAAGAGAGGAAGGGCCGGAAGTAAATACCAGCCGCCTGAGAAGACTGAGAATCCAAAGTTTAAGATCTCCCACACAGCAAGAATTCTGCGAGAAAATAGTATAGAAACCAAAAATGATATGTAAAAATTTTTATTGTTTTCTATTTTGTATTGAAAGTTCGATTTATGTTATGTGTTTAAAGTTGCTAAATACTGTTTAAAGCAAGAAATTGAATTCGCAAGTTCCAAGAATGTAACTATCTGTTAAACAGAAAATATTTTTTCAATTCGCAAGTTGGAGAGAATTTATTTTGTAAATACTTTACTTTTGAGAATTCTCAAGTTACTAGAAACTAACTTGTGAAAACGTTTGGTCGAGTGTGTTAATTTAAGGAAAGATTGTAGCAAAACTATGTAAATTTTGTATAGCAACTATAATGAACGATGTAGAATGAATTTTAAAATATTGCATGTTAAAATGTTCTATTGAATGTAGAAATGCTAATGTCAGCTTTTAAATTATTGTAAAAGTTATACTTGTACAAATGTAAGTTTTGGTCAAATATAACTGGAAATACTTTGTATAAGAGATAAGTAGAAAGAAAGGATAAATTTGAGTTTAAAGTTAGGCTCTCCAGGCTACACTTGAGAATTTTATACTAAGTTCTATTTTAGGACATTAGATCTGGTTTTGTGTTTAAGGGGTGTTTAAAGGTCTGGAAAATCAAGTTTCTAACAAATCGTAGCTGTTGGATAGTTGGTAGTGTATCTTCGCGATAACACAACAATAAAACGCTCGTTTCACTCAGGACAATTTCTGGAGAGTGTGGGGGGAACAGATTTTAATGTTTAGTGTGAATAAAAGTGTTTCAGTGCCAAAAATAATTTCAATAAAGTGGGTTGATAACGAAAGTGGAAATGACTTATGAAATAATATCACTAACATAGTTTCCTTCCAGATAATTTGCGGAAGGACTAAGACTCAAGAAAAGAAGCACATGATTGTTTCCAAGATGATTGTTACACTCTTAACCAAGGTCGTTCAGTGAACTTAACCTTCGAGTAGCTAAATTCTGGTAGGGAATGTAAGGTTTAACCTTATTTTATTATTAGTTATTTTAAGTTACGCACCTTTTCTATCTACTCTAATTTCAGATTACAATTTCCTACCAGAATGTAATTTCAGAAACGCAGTTGATGCAAATGAGTAAGAGTACATTTTAAGTCGATGCTTCGCCGACTTCGGGAAAGAGAGAGTCTGATTTTCCTGACTAGCGCGCGTTTGCCTTTTGGCTACCTTCTCTGTTAGCTACCATGCTCGGCCATACTTTAGGCCCTTGCTCGGCTTCGCCGATTTAATTAATATTTAGGGGCCAACTACTTAGAAACCTGATAGCTTCGGCTATATCTTTCAGATAACTTTAGTTAAGTTTAGTTTAAATTCATAAATATTTAAGTTCAATCTCAAGTGGAGGCTTTGTGTATACTCCGAGTTAGGAGTTGATTGTAATCATTCTGATAAATAAAGCGTAGTTAACCCTTTTTAAAAGTCTCATGTGTTTGTTCTCATACTTTAGCGATTATTCACTTGTTAGTATTCGTGGGATTCTAAGTTTGAACATTTCAATTAAATAAGTAAAACCCTAAAATTTGTAATCCTTAATTCTAATAGTTGAATTTTTATTCTTATTTTTGATATTTACTTCGACGCTATTTAAATCTGCCCTTTTAGTAACTCGCAGTTTCTCGAAAACACAAGTCTTGATTTCTTTTTTTTTATTTGTGAGTTACTTTAAATGCACTTTCGAAATAGAATGAAACAAAAAAGCGCAACTTAACCACCTGAATAACTAAATGAGTATGCTTTCTAATATTTCACTATTATAAAAAATAATCGCAAGTTTAATTAAAAGAAATAATTTCGGTCTTAACGGATTAATTATATTATGCTTTTCTGGCAGGTTAATTTATTACATCATTTTAATATGATATATTCTGAGGACATCAAACTGTCGCTTTTATGAACAGCAGATTCTTAACTTAATTTTCTGTTTTATTCCTTCTGATGTACTTAGAGGGCTAAAGATTGTCATCCGAAAGTTAAGGAACAAATACACTCATGTCCATAAATTAAGGATAATTCGGAGTCACGCGGAAATCGAACTCTAAAATAAATATATCACCTGTAAAATCACTGTACACATCTTCAAGAATCATATGCAAATTTCAGGAAGTAACCAGATGACACCGATGGTACGTCACAATGACGAGAGTGTAAGAGAGTGATATATAAGGAATACAGGCAAAGAAGTAAAATTGTTCGCAGGCGCTTTATAAGCATTTCAGTGAAATACCCGAATAGTTATGACACAAAGGAAGCATTTAGATGATTTTTTATGTGGTAAAATTATCGGCCGTCTGGAATGTGGGCGTACCGAACTGGAAGTATCAGACGAACTTGGAATTGCCAAGAGTGTCATCTCCAGGCTTTGGCAACGATTCCAAGATGATGGTAATGTGTGTAGACGTTACAGCACAGGTCGCCCCAGAGTTACAACGCCGAATGAGGACCGGTATTTGGCAGTTACTGCCAAAAGAAACAGGCGGAGCACAGCCTCAGACCTGTCTCGTCAACTCTCTTCAGCCACGGGTACGACGATTTCAAGCCAGACCGTGTACAAACGCTTAGAGCAGATTGGTGTATATGCTCGTAGACCCGTCAGATGCGTTCCACTTACTGCAACTCACTGTCGCCTGCGGTTAGCCTGGAGTAGAGAGCATGCATTGTGGACACCGCAACAGTGGGCTTGTGTGATGTTTCCCGACGAGTCCAGGTTTAGCTTGCAGTCTGATTCTCGCCGGACTTTCATATGGAGAGCTCCAGGTACCCGTTACCACCAAGAAAACATCATTGAACGACACCGTTACGGTGGTGCAGGAGTGCTCGTTTGGGGTGGAATTATTTTGTGTTCTAGAACTGACCTGCATGTTCAAATTAGAACCATGACAAGCCAAATCTATCGGGACGTCATTCTGGAACAACATGTACGTTTGTTTCGGGACGCCATGGGCACACAATTTGTGTTTATGGATGACAACGCCCGTCCTCACCGTGCAAACATCGTAAGCGAATGCCTTCAATCGGCGGATATCACCCGTATGGACTGGCCAGCATTCTCACCGGACTTGAACCCAGTAGAGCACGTGTGGGACATGCTTGGCCGACGAGTTGCAGCCCGTCAATCTCCTCCTACATGTCTACCGGAACTTCGGAGAGCATTCCGTTTTGAGTGGTGCAATATCCCCCAAGATCAGATCGATAACTTGATACTCAGAATGCCTAGTCGTTGTACGGACTTTATTGCATCGTCTGGTAGACACACAATATATTAACAATCATACGAACCATGTAATATTGTTTTCTGTAAATAGGGTTTTTTGTAATTTGCTCCAGAGAGAAAAAATCGCTAATTTTTTTAATAATATTGAACATATAGCATCTTTTTTTTTGCTCTTTACCTTTTGTTTAATAAATAAGCTTTAAAAATAAGTCAAATTTGTTTTGCTTCTAACTCTTCCTTTGCCTGATTTTGCATTATCCTTAATTTATGGACATGGGTGTAGTATTTCTAGTAAAAATTGCAAGGATTTAGAAAACGAAACCACAAAATCTCTTAAAACTATATACTTTGCAATCAGATATTGTGTGTATTTCTTGTATGAATAAAAAAAATACAAAACCTGCTCATCAGAAAATGCATCAATATTATGATAAAAGAAGGAATGCTTTCTACTTGAAAGACATAAGAAGAAATGTTTTAATTCCTAGTGTGTCCTCTGAGGCGTCAAGAGAAGATTGTTTCGTTCTCCATATATTTTTGATTTATAAGCAAAATTCTTTATTCGAGAATAACGGCAATACACGTCTTAGCCCCTTAGCTGTTCTTTTAAACCTTTCGCGCCATCTGTGACATAAACGTGCCAGCAAGAAACGCACTCATTTATCGGCCGACATGCTGGCGTGTCAGAGAGTTTCCTCTTTCACCCCCGGCGAACACACAATTTTTGCCAGTGTCCTGGAGCGTTTCAAAAACTATAACTTTTGGCACAAAATGGCATTGGTTTCAGATCCATGTAGATATGATCTTCTACTCAAAATGAGAGTAGCATGACTCACATACACGTGGTTTTTGATTGTATAAACATAAGGGGAAAGGAATATTTCCGAATGCCTTGCTTTATGACGACTCTTTAAGCTATCATATATGTTAAAATTAGCGTTTAAATATCGTTTTCCTTTACTTTACATGAATTTATATATATATAATTGCTCACTTTCAGAAATAGTTTTCGGAAGCACTATTCAAATTGTTCCAAAGCTTTAATTGATAAAATGCATTAATAAACTTTTAAACTAATAAAAAAATATAAGAAAATGTGTTTCCTATCCTAAAATCTTTCACGTGAACTGGATAGATACTCAGTCTCTGACAAAATATCAATATGAGAATGACTAGAAATACCACTTCCTAACTCTTTAGGAAATGAATTATCATTCTCATTCATTTCACTAACTGGTTCATTTATCATTCGTCTGATAAAAAACACTCACTCGCCATAATAAACTGATGTCGTATAAGGTATGTAAGTAAATTGAAGGCTTTCCGAAATAAATGCAGTGCAAACGTAATAGAACCTCACATAGTAACTTCCACATAGTAAAATACTCTACATAGTGGCAAAAAATGAATACAAAAAGGATTCAAATGGATATAGAAACGCGAATGCTTATATCACGAGAAAACACTCTGGCACGCCAGCGTGCCGGTGAGGAAATGGGTGCGTTTCTTGCTCCTTCGTGTATTTAGGTTTAATAGCAAAAATCCTCCAGCCCTGCACAAACACTCGCGAAAGAGATTGCCTGCCTTAGCAATAAGTGCACGTTTGCTCCTTCCATCGCGAAAGGATTAAGGAATCTTGTATGAAAGAGTTACCTCTTAATCCCGAATGATTTCGATCGGCCTATGATCTGCAATACCATTCATTAAAACAAATTAAACACTGATTATGGAAAATCATTGTAAATAACCAGTCATTTTACACTTTGCAGAAGGATCGCGGATGAAATATGATTTCACCAGTGGAAAACACATGCAGGCCAGTCTAAAACCCTCAACTTATTCCTGACCAAACAAAGAGATTACCACTATGGCAAGCATCCATTTAAAAACATTTTACTCGTCGTCTCGAGCTCTTTGCTCTCACCTTATTATAAAATGATATGGGTAATATTATATAGTATATCGGGATACATCCTTGAATACATGGCCTACATTTTTGCTCAACTCAGTCGCTGTGCTCTGAGCGAAATAGTTAACAGAATGCAAACAGCAGGTCATTTGATAAAGAGTCCATAAATGAGCATTTTTTTTGCACAAGTTTCCTTTAGTTGTCATTGCAAAGCAATTAGCAACACACTGAGTGGTAGTTTGCCATTTAGTAGTGAAATGAAAAGGAAGCATATCTCAGAAGCAGTGTTCAATCATCTCAATACATTACTCTCGCTAGAAATTTATTTAAAAGTTTGCAGACGATATTACATTTGACATCTGGATGGCTTGCCCCCTCAGCCTGTAAGAGATTAATTTCTATCCATTTAACAGCTTGTCATATTTGAAAACAAAGCATATGAATTTTCTAGTATATGATTTACAATATTTGGCACAGAAAATTTCAAGGGACAGTAGTGTTTTTCCTAAATCAATCTATTAGCATGCATGGGATATTTTCTCATGTTCTTGCCATTAGATTTAAGTAACAGCGTTCTTTATAAAAAAATAACTTTATTTTTTGTGGATTGTGCTTTTTACTTGCATAATTCATTCCTTCTGCAACCCTCTAACAAATAAAATACATTTGTTTCTAATTTTGTGGGCACAATGTACTTTTAACTGCTGCAATAGAGTAAAATATGTATCGAATTTGTCTTTTTGTCTTACTTTGTAAATTCTCAGAATTGTTTCTTAAGTCAAATAAATTATACGGAGCTTTGAATAATCTTTATCGTTTTATTTCTTAGGCAGTCAATGATAGTTATGTGAACTTCAAGATCGAGCTCCCATCAAATGCTTTTATCTTCAGTTCACTGTTATAATCAAAATCAGAACTTCTCAAATTTGTATTACATACAACGTCTTCTTGACTCTCTCGCCTAAACGTAAACTTAATCTCTAATAAATTTTCCCCTATCTATATTAAGATTTACAGAACGTATTGTAAAAGAAGAAACACCTTTAAAATAAATTACGTAACTCTCTGAACTAAGTTAGAAAGCACAGTGAAGAAGCTTGAAGTCGTAGTTTTAAATTTACGGGCTCTAAAAGAAGTATGCAGTGTATCTATATGAATATTCTAGTCACCTAATTATTCATGAAAAATATTATTTTCAAATTTTTCGGAAGCTTTTAATACTTTCTTGTGAGCTCTGCTTTGCGAACTTTAAATTAAAAATTCAGTTTTCCCTTAATTAGAATCCAAATTATGTAAACGTTCTTTGGAACTTCCAGAGCCATTTGCATAGAATTTAGAATTATTCCGAAAGGTATGTTTTGACTGGGAACTTTGGTATTAATGCATTTGTGTAGAATAAAACATCAATAAAGGGAATAATGCATCAGAATTTCATCTAAAGAAAGAAAGTTTCCAATTAAAAAAAATTCCAACAAAAGCACTTTGCTGCAAAATATCAATATTTTGAGAGACGGAGCAGTAAAAATCTGTAATAAAAATGCATCCAGTACTAGGAAAATAAGAATAAAAAATTCACTGCACGTTTAATACCACCAGTTAATAAATTCAACTTCTAAAGAATTTTATTAGCATGCAAGAATAGCAGAAAGTGAAAGCATTTGTGGCAATATAAGAAAATCAAATTTGTATCAAATTTTCTCTCAATTTATAATCAAAAGCTGTTAGCAGCTTCAAGTATGATATCAATAAGTATGTAAGTCATGAATTATAGCACGTTTGGAAAGTGTGTTGTATCTATTAGCAAAATTTAGACATTTATTTTTTTTTTATTTATTAAACCATTTTTAGAGAATATGAACATTTTTGGGATAGCGGTCTTTGCTATATTCAGTTGCATTCCTCAAAGACTTCTAATGTAGTCCAGTGGAAATCAGTTACTGCATTATAAAACTGATTTGAGGTCTACAGGAAGAACAGTGGTGAGAGAAATATTTAAGCATTACGCCTCCTCGTAAAAGTCAGTTGGGTTGGAAAACTTCCAAAATGATATAAACGTACGAGTAAAGTCTCCATTTTTCGACACACCAGCCAAATATTTATCCATATAAAATATATACGAGAGCTACAAAATGGTAACTGTTAATTTAACTTGAGTGCAAATAGATACATGCCTCATAGTCTTATTGTTCGATACAGTCAAAAGTGTTGAGTACAACTCGTTGCATATGATGTGAAAGTCACAGAATGCTGCTGTTTTCATCTGTTTTGTGGATAATTCTAATTAAGTAATCTTTTTCCTGAAGAATAAACGGCATTGTTCAGACGTGAATGCCACGGGTTCCTTCAATTTAGGAATCAACTTAAAATTACTAGAGCTTGAGCCTAGGAAGTGCGCAGTACACTTCGCTAGCCCGTTTACAGATTCCCTTCATCTAAAGAAACCGAAGTCAGAAGAGGATTTACTCCCATTTCTAAGATATGCAGTCAAGAATAAGCACGTGAGGAATAAAATTGCGAATGTTATTGACTTTTTGGCTGCTAGAAGTCAAGAGCTATGTAGTGTAATTTAACCTTCAAAGAAATGCTCCAGCAACAGCGAAACAAAGCAATTAAATGCAGATATAATGTACGCGGGCGTACCATTACAGGAAATAAGTAAGCACCGCAAACACCATATGAAGCACAACATAGGCACTCACATGTAGGGTAAGGGGCTACTATCTATTTAGTTAGGTTAAATAATAGATAACCCCGTACATTTCTATGTAACATAAGGTAACATCACCTGAAAAGCGAACATATATAATAAATTGTCAGCATTGAGTAGTTAAAGTATTAACAATGTAATGTATAATGAAATGTAATTATTGTAAAATAAGTATTGTAAAAACACACGAAATTACATGCAGTGAACTGATAAAAATAAGTTGGCAATGTATTCGCATATGTACGCAGATATATCTAAAAGTACGTAGTACGCATAAGTATGCAGATGAAGCTATTTTTTATTCTGTTTTCAAACGTATTTATTTATGTTCTTTTTAATATTATTTTATATATTTTTTAATTTTAACTGCTGATTGTAAATAATGATGTAAACAAGTCATGATTATAAATATGATCTATAAACTAGAAATAAGTTACTTCTAGCCACCACAATTTATAATGTCATCATCAATCTTTATGTGCAAATAACAATGTACTGCTACATATAATGAAATTTCTGAAAATCAATTATAACAAAAACATACGTTACAGCACATAATGAATCGTCAAAATTCAGCTGCTAAAGTTTCAGCACAACTATACAACAGTACTTAAATGTAAGCTTTGTAAACAATTTTTTAGTTTTAACTTAATTCTGATACTAAATACTGATGTAAACAGATCATGTTTGCAAAAATGTTTTGTAACGTGGGAACATCATGCCTGTTTCTACTGCAATATATAATGTCCTGAAACATGATGCCTGTATACACTACAATATGTAACATCTTGAAATATGCACCTGTACAACTATGTATATAGCAATTTTATATCATGTAATGTAATCCAATTACTTGAGCTAATTTAACGCTGAAAGATAGAAGTGCCGTTGATGCCACCGGAGGTAGCAGTACTTGTAGTGTTGGCTGGAGTCACAATTTCCATCACGATTCGAGGAATGATGCCGGAATGTTGTTAGTTTCCTAGTTAGTGTGTAGGACTAATACCTACTTACTTAGGGTAAATAATAGTTGGCCCCTTCACTTCTACATAACATAACGACTGAAACAAATCAATCATAGCTTATAATACGCATGTAAGAGCAGAGCATTGTTTTGGAAAATGAAGTTGGGTGTTAAAGAAAAGCAGTTTGCTAAGAACCCACTTTTCTCCAAAAGCTAGTTACAGATTATTAAAAAAATCAGCTTTGTTGGCCTAACTCGAGGTTACGATATGCGTAAGAATAACACCATCATAGTCATACACAAGAGTCATCATATTTTTAATATTTTTATGTGCATAGTAAATAACCAAGTTCGAACTATTATAACAAATTGCCAAATATGAAAGTTCTAGCCATACAACTTTGATTTATGTTCACCATTGTAACAAATTTAACAGTTTAAAACTTAAACATGATTTGTAGAATTTAATAGCTTCCGGAAAACGTAATTTGTTTTAAAATTTGCATTATTGTCGCATTTAATAATTGAATGCTCGTTTTCGAATGCAGAAAAATTCGTTATGCTCCGTACAGTAATTTACATTGTTTTTCTTTTATTGCTGTAGTTCGTATTTAAAACAATTAAAAAAAATATAGGGGAATCTTTCAAAATTCTTAATTTAACAATTACAGATCTCTCAAAAATTAAATTAAAAATTTAGCTACAGTAGAGAGTTTCTCAAAATACGATTTGCAATCATAATCGCTAAATATAATTCTAATCATTATACTAAGAAATCAAATTTGCTGCGTAAAATGTTTTCCTGTTTTCTGCCACTTTTCAAAACAGTAAAACAGCTGCGTAAAATATTTTGCTGTTTTCTGTCACTTTTCGACTGGCAAATACACAGATTTTTCCATAAGTAATGAGAAGGTTTTGCATGAAATTCGAAGAATCTACTACTAAAACGTTGCAGGTGCCAAAGTTAATTAACTCATGATTATACGTTTTTCCTTTAGCCTAAGTCTTCTGTTGGAAAAAAATAAGAACGCTTAGTACGAATATACTGCAAAGTATTCTTCAGTTTTTAAAATTAAGAAAAATATAGCTCACGTAGGTTCAGGTTTCTGGAATACTGATATAACCATTCTTCAGCATTTCCAAAAAAAATAAATAAATAACTGTCTGTATGTTTGAACAGTGAATAGTGTTTACGTAGGTGCTATTAGAGATTTGAAAAGTATCTCAAGGGGAAACTTCTTCCACTGTTTTGAAACGTGGCAGAAAAACAGGAATCAATCATAAGGTATCGTTTTATAAAATTAAATGTTAATACATTATTTAATTCTGATTTTATAATGATAAAAAAATTTAAAAAATCCTTATTATACTTTTGAGACCCATAGCATGAGCCGGAAGAAATGCATTTGTCTTTTACATCGACGCAAATGTTTTTCGGTAATTTCTCAGAAGAGTTTCATATTTTTACGCAATAAAACAGTTTTTAAAATCATATTCTTCATTCCGTTTTCCCATTTGTCCCGTTTTTGTTTGATGAAATTATGGAAGTTTTATAATTAAAATCCTTCATGAACATGTAAGAAATGTACCTGTTTTGTATAAGTAGTTTTTCGTTTATGCGCTTATCTAGCCCAGTAGATAATGAAAGATCCGTGATTTGAATCCGCGCCTGGGCACAGTTGGTTTTTCATGTTTATTACTTCAAAATTCTCATTGAACTCTACAGCGGTGCATTTCTCTACGGTGGTGCCTGAATTAAAATCTACTGGATGATAATTTGTGAATACGTGGATTCAATCGACTGTTAGTGTATCTCTCATCACTCGTTACTGCGTTTTCTCTTTCATTATTTCATGCCGTAATATGATAGGACGTCTAGCTAGCATTTGGAAGACCTGTGGTTCAAATATCAAGCAAGACACAGTTGATTTTTTGTATTTTTTGCTAGAATAATTTTAAAAATATTTGAAAATAAGCATGAATGGTAGAAATAAATATTCCAAAAAATATAGCTTTTCTTCAAACGTATACCAGAATGTTTTTTTCAGTTTTTTTTAATAGAGCTTGCGTATTTTTGAAGTATTCACATGTGTTTCAGAACTTAGTTAACTCTCTAGTCCACTGTCAAATTGATAAAAGTAAAACGCACCATTTATTACATCGAAACTCCTTTTTAGACAGCAGAGCTTGATGATGTCACCAGCGAGAAAGTGCGTATAATAATGGTTTCCCGTAGCGTTACTAGAGGAAGTGCTTTTATAAATGACTAAGAATTTTTTAAAACTACCTAGTCCTGGAGCTGACCATGAGTAATCTCTATTCGCACAATCTGGTGCAAAACAGGAATCTAGTTCCCAGAAAATTTTCAGGAAACCAGTTGAGAAATCTCTTTTTGTTCGCCACTAACCAAATCTTTAAAATGAGTCCGGAAAGTTATTTTAAAATGTAATTGCAAAGAAGAGGCGATTTTATGCTTGAAAGGTTTATAATTGAAATTGATTTTTAAAGTCAAGTGCAGCTCTTATTCGATTAGCCGCTGTTACTGGAATTCAGTTTTAAACCTATGAACACATTTTGCTTATTCATTTTTTCTCTTGTATTTGCTGTTAGTAAAGTTTGGTGAAACATATAAAACTTTGAGGATAAAAACATACAAAGGAAGCCTAGATTATTGCCGTATAAAATACGAAATACATATGTTTACCAACAATTTAAGAAATGCATAACGCGAGGTTAAAATTCCTTTAACAATTGGTTGTATACGAGTATCTTTACATAGTTTTCTGATTGTTTTATTTATGAAATATATGTACAACCCAAATAAAAAAATTAAGGTATGTTTAATAATGTAACATTTTTGTACATATATAAATTTTCATTCCAACGACTATATTTAGGAATACGAAATTCGAATTTCGATATTGTTTAAACGTTTCGTTCAATACCTCTTAGACATTTCACTCAGTTTAGCAGTTTCATTGAATGCAAAGTAGAAGATTTTATTTCTATACGTTTATGCTAGATTTTAATATATTATTTTTGAAGCTGTAAATTGTTCTTTATTAAGGATCACCTTTAACACAAACTTTATTTTATAGAATTTGGCCTCTGCTTTTATAATCAATCACAATATGAAACAAAAACTAATAAATGTTAATAAAAAACGCATAGAAATTATTTGTTTTTAACTAAAGCCCTTATCAGTTACCTTTAACTTCGATTTAAAATTTTCAATGTATTCAATCCGAGTTTCGTTATTTTATGTATCAAACTCTTCTTCTACTAAAAGTCGCTTATAATTTTAAAAAGATTTTTTTTTCTTTTTGAACTACGCGTTTTTTGTAATCGACATTTAAATAGTAATTATTATCAGGTCTCATTTTATTTAATAAATACCATGGAATATCTGTTAACTGTGCCCCTATCAACTGAAACACTTCATAGATAATAATGAATTTAAAGAAATATTTGGGAATATGCAGCAACATTAGAGAGCATACAGGAAAATATTTGAGAATTTGCAGCAACATTAGAGAGCGTGCAGCGAAAATTAGTAATAAGCGGAATTTAATCACTGATTAATTTTTGGTCTTTCTTACTGGTAACATGTCGTTTGAGAATTTCATATTTTCAGCAGCGCGAAATCGTATTCTCTTAGTTATTTAAATGCTACTTGAGGGTCGAGTTTATAAAAAGCCTACTCTGTGCTGCCTGCCAGCTCACGCTGATATTCTGGGAAAAGGACAGGCAGATATAATTGCAAAGAATGCACCCGAAGACACATCCCTTTTCATTATCAGTTCACGTTTCTCAAACAGTTCTCTAGGCAAGTATCTTCTCGGGCAGGAAGAGTGAGATTTCGTTACGAAAGGTAAGTGTATCCATTGAAGACACATTGAAGCCGAAAGTTAAAACGGAACTGCAAATTAACAAAAAGAATTCTCACTCAGTTTCTAACAGATCATCAAAGCCACTCTTAGATACTTTTCACCTGATGTAAACAGGTAAACTCTCGCCCCTATATAAAGTCAAAATAATTGTATCTCTACATTTTTATATTCATAAAAGGTAATTATTCTAAATAAGTGTTACAACTTGTTTATCGTAAGTTTATGTAATTAGAAAAACAATATGAATAATCATTTACAATTTTTAAATGAAGAATGCTAAAACCATCCTTCTGATAAATTACAAATAATACTGAATGGGTCAATCTAATCTAAACTATTTGTGTTATCTGTATTCAAGCATTTTTTTACAGAATTAAATTTTTCCTGCCTTTAATAAAGCAAAATCATCAATATAGCCATGAAACAAGTGAAGATCTTACGAAATTTGTAAAAGTTTCTCTTTTAAGTAAACTGGAGATCTTTCATCCTTTAAAATATTCTAAACGCTAGTTTTCAAATTTCATTACGATTGAAATAAATTGCATTCGCAGCAAAACATTGAACCAGAAAAATCATGTTCTTCTGGTTCAATCGTTTCTTTATAAATGAACTAAATTGCATTCGCGCATCTAAAAATTTGGCAGCTTAAAATCCGGAAAAATGATGACTTTTAAATAGAAAAGGATAAACTCTTTTATAATATTCGTTTGCTTATTTAATTTCTATGAGAACATCCACTATCCGAGAGTATCAAAAGTATCCGAGAGCTGCCTATTAAGAAAGGATGTCTTTGCGGAGGGCATTCTAGGGGAAACAGTGGCATATATAGATTCGGAAAATTATAGAAACACCCATGCAGCCTCCTATTAATTGGGATTCGAACACTGGTTTGTAAAGTCCTTATTTTGTATTAATAATTAATTTTATTTTAAGAAATTTCCTTTTTCCTTCTGACTTTAATTTCCTGCCAGAACGCAAATTTAAATGCCGTATATTCAAAGTCTCAGCGTATTCGGAAATAGTATTTAAGAAGCAGAATTGAAGAATTCGAGGCAGACGATTGGTTCTCAACGAGATTCTACAAATTATTAGAACTACAAAGCTATGGCGCATGCTTGGAATGAGAACATGCCGCTTCTTCCATGCAAAGGGGAATTATAATTAAAGTGTCCTTATTCAGACCCCTCTAAAACCTGTTCTACTTATTTAATTTTGATGAAATTTGGTATATATTTTATATGGACAACGGGGAAACGATTTCTCCAGTAAAAATAGTTCAAATTTTGACTGCCAAGGGGAATTGTGGCACCTAAAGAAGGATAAAAAAAATCATCACAATCATTAAAATTTATTCTGTTACAGAATGTGCTCAACGTGTGCTCCATTGGCATCAATTACATGTTAAAAGCGCGTTACAGAGTGTTCAATGGTAGGGCGAAGTAACTCTCGAGGGATTTCAGTAAGATGGCGTGTAGTGCTAGCTTTCACTCCAGGCAAAATCCTAATTCCTTCGCAATAAACACAGTCTGTTTGGAATTCCAACAACCAGAAATCACAGGTCGGGTGAACAAGGAGACAGGCATCCGGAAAAGCTCTAGATATTACACGACTCCTTCCAAAGTTAGCACGAAGCAGTTCTTTGACTTGGCGTCCAATGCGGGGAGTTGTTCCCTCTTGCATGAAGACAGTGGTGTGCAAACACTGTCGTTCCTGTAAAGCAGGAATTACCTGCTGTCGAAGGAGTTTACTGTACCGTACACTCGTGACAGAGCATGTTTTAGGACCTTGAGGAGTAAGAGGTTCAAAGAAAATGGGTCCGAGAATAAAATCAGCAGCAAATCCACCCCATGCAGTCACATAAATCAGAATGCAGTGGTTGTTGGTGCAGGGCATTAAGAGGTGAAGCATCCTATATGTGGCAATTTTGATTATTCACAGCTCGATCTAAAGAAAAATGCGTCTTATCTGACCATAGAATTCTCCAACGGTACGCGTCATCAGCATCCTATCTCTCCAAAAATCAGCAAGCAAATTCAAAACGTGTTTGGTGGTCCTGAGCTTGCAACATTTACACCTAGTGGTCTTACCATTTTAAAATGGATCACAGAATTTTTCGTACTGTCGACCAAGGAATCGCCAACTCACGTCACACCGATCGCGCATTTGCTGAAGAAAAGCGAGAACTAGAGGCTTTTTCCCTCTTCCTGGAAGCACAGCCAAGTCTCCACTCTCATCAAATTCAATAAACTTCTTCAAACAATTCTTCGACATGAGCCTTTTTCGCAATTCTTTTAAACGACGATATTCATGCAATGCAGCTTAAGCTATTTTTGCCTTTCTTTTAAAATAGTTTTTTACCAGTAAAGCTCGATCTTTCTTCTGTAAGGGCATAATTAACGATGGCAGAGGCGCGCAGAATGATTTCCTGGATCTGACTGCAAGCCTCTTTATAGGTTTTACTAATTTGCGTGAGGAATTTTTGAAAGTTGCCATCTGGTGGTCAAAATTTGAGCTAATTGTATTACAGAAATCTTTTCTTTATAGTCCATGTAACGTATATACCAAGTTTCTTCAAAATCCGATTAGCAGAACGTGTTCTACGAAGGTCTGAATAAGGTCACTTTACTTATAACCACCCTGTATATAAAGGGCTGTAACATTAAGTTGAAATCTGTTTATTGTCCTCGATCTTCGGTGAACATTTAATCCGTAGTGAATATGCCTTTTCAACAGCGGAGAGTGCCATAGCAACAACTAACGGAGTCCGAAAGAGGAGGCAGCGTCGTCGGTATGCGAGAGGGTGGACTTTAGTATCGAGCAGTCGCAGCCCGCACGCCCACCACAACAGTGATGCATGTTTGGAAGATATGAACAGAAGAAAACCAAACAAGGTGAAATCTTGGCTGTGGGGCACAACGGTACGGCATGACAGACACCTCATCCGTATGATGCTATCGTACAGCGAACATTCGTGCGTTATAGCGCAACGTTGGAGCACGGCTGCAGGTGTTGTGTTGTCTAGCTCGATGGTTCGTTACCGTCTGCTGCAACTAAGTGCAAGGGTTCCAACTATGCGGAATTCCCCTGTTACTGAATTACAGACGCCTCCGACTTCAATGGGCACGGCAAAACTGTGCGTGGTATCTCTGTGACAGTAATTGTTTTCTCTGATGAAGCCTACAGTGTGTTCTCCAGCGTCATACTGCACAAACTTCTGGCATCATGGTGTGGATTTAATTGTCGATCCCATCTAGTGCAGATTGAGGCAACCTCAACAGTGATCACTACATGAGGGAAGTTGTGGATTCAAGAGATCCTCCATATTCTTCGATGCGTTCTGAGCCCTGTATTTTAGCAGGATAATGCCCGTGCACATGTTTTTCAGACTGCATAAGCCTTCTTTAGGGTACAACAGGTTTTGCTTCCTCCAAGGCCTGCTTATTACCCAGATATGTCGCCCATTGAGCATGTCTAGGATTTATTGCCTCGGCTGGCG
The DNA here is from genome assembly GCA_000611955.2 of Stegodyphus mimosarum. Classification (NCBI taxonomy): domain Eukaryota; kingdom Metazoa; phylum Arthropoda; class Arachnida; order Araneae; family Eresidae; genus Stegodyphus; species Stegodyphus mimosarum. Next base: position 391,067 of record KK121306.1, read on the forward strand.
ACTCGTTCGCACAGCTGTTGGAGCATACACTAAGACTGAAATTTGGCGTCAGGCCGAAGCCATATGGAATACCATCTCCCAGGATTACATTCAGAACCTGTATGATTCAATGCCACGACGTGTGTAGGCTCTCATCACTCAGAGTAGCGAACACACAAAGTAATGATTTCCAACATTCTTTTTTTTTCTTTTTGTCTCGTAAATTTGATCATTTATTTGCACCACTGCCATGAAATACATGGTATCATTTCCGGGAATTTATTCACGGTGTTGCATTTTTTGCCAACATTAGTATAATATTAAGGCTGCAGCTTTACGTACTGTTGCAAACTTTGAGTCTACAACATTAAATCACCTTTTCTGTTTCTGCAATGCTTAATTTGATGCAAATAGCATACAAAAAATTTTTCATTTAATACATAGTAATTTGCTTCAAAATAATATTATTTTCAGCAGCTTGTAATGATTTATCATTCGATGCATTATTTAAATATGAAGCACTAGTTAAAACGTTAAGCAATAAAACGAGATTAAAATCATATAAATGCAAGATATCGATTTTTCACACCTATTTTAAATATTAAATAACCTAGAGAAACGGAAAAATTATGTAATTAAGTTTATAATTAAATACGTTTTTCATTTGGTTTGGTCAACTGATTAAGATAATATAAATAAGGATCTTCGTGAAGGCCTATCCAAGGGAAATTGCTTTTTTCTCGTTACACTGCGGCACAAACAAGAAAGTATGCCAGCAAACTACCCATTCGGTAGGATTTGAACAGAGTCGAACCATTACTGCTGACTGGACGTATTCACTTAATTAGCAGTCAGTGGACATTACTTATTACAGATCATTACCAAGGCAGTTTTTATTTAAAAAATATTAATAAAAATGTTATTATTTATTTTGTTTCGGTTATTGAAATAAAACAATTCGTTTTTGGAAAAAATCGGAAAAGTTTTTCCTTACCCTTTGTCTTTAAATTTCAGACAGGTAAAATAAGGTAAAATAAAGGTAGCTTTCCTTTTATAGGTTAGAAACTATTAAAACTATACCGCCAATAACGGTAATTGAATCCAACTGCAGAGTGTTAAGCAATTAAATGTGGGAGTATTAGGACAAAATTTCAAACTATGAGTTCGTCCAACGGAAGTCCTTTATAATGGAAAATACACAAACCAGACTTTATAATAAAGAAATAGGAAGAAACTGATAGGTTCATTTAATTTACAGACATCCGTGTTTAATCATGCGATGCAAATCCAACGAACGTCTGTGTGTCAGATTATTAAATCAAATTTTAGGCCTGATGTTTGGGAATCTTGGAAAGCTTATTATGAAGAAATAGTACAACAGAGAGCTGCAAATTTAATTTAACATAGGCAGAAGGAAATTACTGATGGGGGCAATTTGGGATTTCCCGTGGAAGTTTTGTAAATGAAGCTCTTTACAACAAACGTAAATCAATTTCAGCACTTAGTTGCAATACTAAATTTTAATATAAAAAATTAGTGTACACATTACTGCTAAACCAAAGGAGTCTTGAGAACCAAATGTCATCGTTATGTCTTCTCTTAATTTAGTTTAATTATTCATAATACAAAAATTCTGCTTTATAATAATATACTATTTGGAAACATATCTGAAGGGTTTGTATTTGCGTTTCATCACATTTGAAGTTGCTTATTATGTTGATACTATACTGTATCATGCGTTGATAGTGAAGCTAGGAGAAGATGGCTACAAAAAAAACAGTAGAAATCAGGCAATCTTACGTAACGTATAGCAACGAGAATAAATTTACTGCTTTTAATTTAAAAGTTGTTGACAACGTTTCATTTCTTAATACCTGGCACGGCACAGCACAGCGAAAGAAAGATGTATCAATTATGAATGTAATATTAAAAAATTATTACAAATAATGTTGTTAAAGCTTTGTTACTTTGAAAATGGTGTCTTAATACTATCATTGATCCTTTCAAATTTGAAAATTAATAACAGTGATTTTTTAAACAATTGTAATTTAAAAAAAAACTTTCATTCCTAGTTTTTCGTCACTTCTAGTTGTTGACCTGAAGCAAGTTCCTCTTTTGCCTCACCCTTGTCCCGGGTTCTGCAGGTCACGTCCCTTTTTCTCCTATCTACGGCGATATTGGTACAATAAACACAGATATATATTAACGTGGCGGGTCTAGCATCTCTAACCAGTACATATTTCAATATGTCTTCGGTCGGGACAACCATCTCAATTCGCCGTCTTCTGAACACTGATTGGCTTGGGTACAGAATGCGTTGTCCAATAAAGCTTCTAATTTCTCATCACCAATAATGTTTGTCCTTTGTAAAAAATATGTATATCTTTTGTTAGACACCTAATACTCCTGGAGCAACATTTATCTAATTTAATGTATTTTTTAAGATTATTGTTTGCTTTTAATTATTATTTAAGTACTCGTACATGTTGGTTTGCAGCTCGGTTTTCTATAAATCCCGATCTGTTACAAGCATCGTAGTACTGTACATAAAATTATGCGTAAGAATGTGTCAGTACTGCACATGCAGATAATTCAAATTAATGATATTAATAGTGATAATTACATTAACTTTGTAATGTTTTTGCTGTAAAACACAGCAAAATCAATGCATGTAATTGTTATGCTCTTTTATATTGTTATTTTACTATATTTCTATCTTATCATATACAGAAAGTACCGTAAATGATGTGACAAACGTATAGGGGAGGTAGAGTACATTGCAAGGATTAAAAATTGCATGGGAACCTACACCCGAAAATCTCAGGGAAGATGGGACAGGTAGAAGCAGATAGCCCAAGTAGAAAGTGATTCATTTGAAACATTTCATTGGACATGAATACAAATGGTGTACGGCAGCTTGAATGTTGCAACAGATGCTTGACGTTTGCACCATCAGACGCCAAATATGTCTGACACCAACGGACCATTTGAATGCCGCGAATTATTTGATCTTTGTGGACCAGTGTTCCCGATTTACTTGACGGTGTTCCACAAAATGTGAGGTGCAACACGGGATTCCAGCATGATGGGGTCCCTGCTAATTTTGGACTGGATGTTCGTAGCTATTTGAACAGATCATTCTCGCATCGATGGATTGGGCGTGGTGGACCAGTTTCCTGGCCCCCAACCTCACCGGCTTTTCTAGCCCTGATTTCTTTTCGTGGGAAGGCATCGAAAGTGTTGTATATCACGATTCTGTTGTGTCTGAAATGGATCTCGTGGCAAGACTCGCCTGCCACGAGATCAAATCAAACGAAAATCAAATGCTACAATCAAACGAACGCCTGGTGTGTTTGAAAATGTCCGACAATCAATCGTCCGTCAGGCATGTTTGGTTCATGGTGTCAGGCATGTTTGGCATCTGATAATGCAAACTTCGAGCATTTGTTGTAACATTCAAGCTGCCGTACACCATTGTATTCATGCCCAATTAAATGTTTCAAATTAATCCCTCTTGTTTCTTTTCCCATCTTCTACCTCTGCTACCACTTACCCCTGATATTTCCGGGCATGGGTTCCTATGCAATTCTTAATACTTATGATGTGCCCTACCTCGCCCAGAAGTTTGTCGCAACATTTACGGTACTCTCTCTCTCTATATATATATATACAAAGTAAAAAGCAGTTCAAAACTTAACTCAAAATAAATATAAAACTTATATACTTAAAATTCATCCCATATTAAATTCGGAATACACCTACATAAAACCCAAATACCATAAAGCACGGTACTAAACTTCAAACAGAGTGCGTTAGGGAAACTTGCGAAAACAAATTATAAATGAAATAAAAATTTTATATCTTTCACTGCATCAGAGTGTTGATGCAACAAATGAAGTAAATTAATCAGCCTGTTTCTCAACTAATAAAGGCACAAATTAAAGTTCAAAACTTAAAATGATCTCAGAAAAAAAAATCTCAGAAAGTAACCTGTGTCTTAAGCATAAAGAAATAAAAAAAAAACTAAAATGATTATTTTGAGCACACCGAGTCCAAAAACAAAACTCCAAATACAAGCAATCCATCATATGCAAAAATAAAAATGTATGCAAATTTTGAAACGCTGGCTGGTTAAACAATTTAAGAAATTATAGCATAAAAATGTAATAATAATAATAATTTTCAATTTAACCAGCCCAAAAAACATGTGAAACAGAAGCAATCAACATGTGTGAAAAAAGTAAAGAAAATTTGTTCCAAAAAACCTAAAACAAAAATAAAAAGTAGAAAGTAACAAGAGGAGGTAATTCTTAAGACCTGTAAGAATTGATCAACAGAACTTTTGAAATGAAAAAAAAAACTGATGAAAAGCTTTTCATAAAAAGCAACAGTTTGGCGGTGAAAATAATTATTAAATTGACAACTGTAGTTTACTTAGCTATTTTTTGATGAAATTAAACAGGTTTTTTTTCTTTTTAATACTGTAACTAATAAAGTAATAAACTAAGCTCCGCTAGATATCATATCATCGACAGATATCAGCTACTGTGCATCACGGTAAAAAGTGAAATTTACTTGTATTATGCCTTTTCTTCCTTTTCTCAGTATGCCTTCGTGGTATTCGACAGGTTCAGGGTTCGAGACCAGCGCAGGCACTGAACATTTTTCACGTCTCCTGCTTCAAAATAACCTAATGACTCTACACAAGTGTTAAGCATGAAAGCAAAGCTAACTCGCAGTTAATTCGTAGACGTGTTGCACAGGCTAAAAGCATGGTGTTTCGGTATGTATAAATGTAAAAAATAACAAAACAAATTTTCAGATTCTGAAACACGAAGAAATGATTTGTCGCACAGATCCAGAGAATTATGGAAACTGTAGAGATGCTCAGGTTGGAGATGAAATGAAAAATTTAAAATTTTGTTAGGCTTAAAATCTTGATTTTGATGGCCATTGACTGCGGCAAAGAACATAAGAAATCTCTACCTAAAGACAGCGATAGCGTCATAGCAACGCTTAAGAGTGGTCTAAATATGCATTACAAGTGGGCAAAATCATGAAAACTTCCACGCAGCTCATTTACACTTATTGGAAGCCGGATTGACCTACCAGCATTCCGTTATAACCTGACTACTAATAGGTGCTTAAGACTTGAACAAAACTCTCTTAAACAATGTCCTGATGTCTCTCGGTTGGTATTTTGTTGACAAAAACTGGCATGTTGTTATAGTCTTAGAACTATCGAAAAAAATCTGATGACACCACATGACTTCCATGTACGGAATATTAAATTATACGCATTTTTGCTGCATTTCATTTAAGCGTATTTCCTCGAATTTAATTAGAGGTATATTTCTCATTCAATTAATTCAATTCTCATTTCGCGACAAGGCAAAAATACATAAAACCTCAAAATATCTTTACGAAAAATTGAAAAAGGTAGAAAAAACCCCGAAAGTCTTCAGATTTTATATTACCCCCAAAGAGGCTTTTCAACATTTTGTGTGTTACTTTTATTCATTTAAGATCATGTTCTTCACACTTAAACCATAAAATTTAATTCAATAGCAATATCACAAAAAAGTAATATTATATCACACTAAAGAATAAACGTGATTCTCTCATGAAGACGATGTTGTCCAAGATTTTCTTATTTTCATTCACAGCGCTTTTCATGCAATAACATATTAGACTGAAATGTATTTTAAATATAATTAATTAGGTAATCGGAGTAAAATAATAAAAAATAAACTAACACAGTTAGCAAAATAAATCCCTTACATTCCGAATTCTAAATATTTGTTCACATAAACATTTATCGCAAGGCCTGCTGGAAAAGAACTATCAGACGGTTGCAAACGCAAGATCGTCAGAAATCACATAACCACTTTATTTTCAATAATTTCTGAACGGAATCGACGCAAAATACCAAACGAAATTTGCCCTTCCCGGCAAATCGCCTCTTCTTTCGGCTTACTGAAGAACTAGCAATTCGGCCAGAGGGCAAGAAGGCAGATTTTTCGGTGCACAAAACTAAACGTTTACTTTTCCTCCCACTCGGAAAAAAGACTCTGAAGGTGCATTATTATTCTGCAAAGTTTCAAATGTAAACAAATATAGGTGCAGTGGTAAAAAATAGGCTTAGCCGCACTTAAACAACTTTTAAATTGTTGATAATTCTACAATTACTGCATGCAGATTAACTGAAGGCATAAAAACCTTAACCGGAAGATAAGAGCAACACATTTCAATTATTTTTAAAGCAAAAAATGCAGAATTTATTAAAATATAAGAATAAAAATTTAACTCACGGAGCCTAGTAACAGAATGGATATGTATGAAATGTTGATTCTCATACATTATTGGTGCTGTGCAGCCGGGGCAACAGGAATGAGACAAATTTTAGAATAATAATTGATACGTTCAATTCAGGATCCATCTCCCAAGCGTTCTTCCTTGTGCATCGAGGAGTAGCCCTATTTATAGAATTGGGTGCGTCATGGTACTCATCTAATCAACGGTTTTAATTGAGATCACGAAGTGACGGTATCTTCTCCAAAAGAGTGTTCTATAAGGATTTTATGTAACATGACAGATTTATGATTTGGCAATTTGGGGGGAGAAGAGAGGTTAATATAATTTATAAGAAAGAAAGGACTTCACCAAAAAATAGAAACAGGGATGCAATTTAGGTAAAGAATCGCCGACATATTACATTATTAGAATTTAATTAATTGATTTAAAAATATCATTACAGATTATCCCCTCCCATCTAAAAAGGCTTGGAGTCGCGGCCGTCGACCCAAAACAATCCAGACATTGAGAGCAAAAATTTCAGCTATTAGGAAATTAAATGAGTAGGAAAACTGATTGGATTTGCTTAAAGACACAAAACCTTTTACATAAAATATTTGGTAATATAATTAATATAGTATATTAAATATGATTAATGATAAATAAAATGATAATATAGTAACTAAGTGAAGAAAAAATAAAGCACTAATGATATATGTCCATCTAGCTACGCGGCAATAGGAAATAGTAACATAACTGAAATTGTAAGTTTATATCTTAGGCATGCCACTCACATTTTGTGTATGAGTCCATATAATCATTTGAGTTCTCATTTTAAGGTTCATCTTAAGTCTTTTATTGGTCTTTGGAGATCTCCAGATCATTTAATTAGCGCTAGAAATATTAATTGACGTTGGCACTGGAAACATTTGAGTTTTTATGTCACGATACTGAACCTCTTATACACATGTTGAAAATACACATTTTGCCAAAATTTTAACATATTTTGTCAGTCACTTTTTTATCTTATTAATGATAAAAAAACAAATTAAACTTCCAACATCCATAGCAGGTTTTGTACACGATGCCGCAAAACATAAAATGAAACACAGAACTTTCAACAACTGAAATTAACTCTTTCACTTGTTGCCACAGTTTACAATACAAACATATGAAAACATGAAATCAAGGAATTCTGAGGGTCTAGTACTTGTATAGGCTCAATTCAGTGCCACATGGGAAAGTGCATCCAACCTGAAACTCAAGTTTCAAGGAGCCGCCGTAAAGCAAAAGGGGGAAGCAAGTTTCTCAGTGAGAGAGAAGTCAACTGTGAAGGGATGACAGAATAGAAACTAAAAGAAAGGTTATGGATAGTTTAGTGATTTATAAATTTTGTTGATTTATTCATGATGTAACTTAAATTTCTCGGGTGGGTAATAGAACCTTAATTTTGACGCATGTACAATCTCAGTTGGTTTTTTCGAGTGAAAATTTTCCTTTTCGATTTCATAGTTAACTTCAGATAATTTATTCACAATCTGATAAGGGCCTGAATAGGGTGAGGTCAGTTTTCTAGTATTTGAATATTCGAATTCCTCGTAAAGGACTAGGTCTCCAGGTGTTGAAATTTAGGTTCTAAAAATCTAACGCTGTATCTAATTTTATTCTTTCGGTGGTATTCGATACCTCGTTTCTTTGCTAAAGTCCTTGCTTCATTTAGGAAAGGGTATGTATTTTGATCAATTGGAGATTCAAAAAGGAGGTTACCAAATAGTAAGTATGCCGGGGTGAACTTAGTTACCATTTGAGGGAAGTTGTTATATTTGGTAACGACTTGCTCTAGCACTTTAGTCCACGGTACGTTTTTAGAAGAAGAATTTACTTTACATTTTAGTTGACTTACTATTGATTGATTTACTCTTTCTGCTTTACCATTAGTCTGGGGATGATGAGATGAAGTTAAAAGTTGTTTAACACTATACTTTTTTAAGAAATGTTTTTAATCTAGAGGAAGGAAAGGCTGCATTCCTGTCACTCAGAATTTTTTCTGGGACTTGTATTTGAAAGATTTGTTGTAGACAATTGGCATAGGTTTCTGAAGTTACACTTTTAGAGGCCCAGACAAATCTTGTTGCACGGTCAATAACTATATGTAAATATTTTTTTAGGAATTATAGTAATTAAATCCTCCAACGGTGTCAATAAAGAGACATTCGAAAGGTTTATCGGTTGGAGATACATTTTGCATAAGACCAAATTTTTTCTGCTTTTTTTCTTTTGATTAAGTTGACTAAGATGACAATGTTTAACAAAATTTACAATATCTTCACTAATATTGAAAGGTTTTAGTTTAAACTAACAAAGTTTTATGTTAATTTCTCTTTCCGGTAAGCTCTTATTTCAACTTCCCGTTAGAATGAGTGCGCGTTTCAGCTTTACGCTAATTTGAGGTGGAGCCAAGTTTTTGTATTTAAAAGGTTAGCAGCGGCTCTGTTCGACGTTCGCCTGACTAGCTAGTATTTAAGTTCTAAGTCTTAGCGCTGTTACGCTATTACTTATTGAGGAAATCTAAGTGCGTTAGTGTTAGCTAAATCTCGCTACGCACCATTGATAGTTTAGATTAGAGGCCAACCTCGCGTTCATAGCTCTGAGAGCAACAACTTCTTAATTTTCTACTTAACTTTATTTTAAATTATTTGATTGTTTAGTTTAGACCCAAGTGCGGTCATTGTTTCTGTTATCCCTTCCGAGTTGGGAAGTGGCTGTAAATAGTAAGTTAATAAAAGAGTCATTTTAAACCCTTCTTGCGTGCAGTTATTCTACCACTTCCACTGAACATAGCCGCATTCAGCTCCCTGTTCAAGATCAGGACTTTAACACTATCACGACCATGTTCGCCAAAAGTATGCACAGAACACTCAGTCCTGACACTGGCGCCCAAAGAAGAAGAATGAGAGGATGGCCTGAAAGACAAGAAGATGAACCTGAGATACCCGCAGTACCTGTGCAGAACCCTGAGATATCACCTCCTGCTCTAGAAGGATTTGGCTACATTGTACAAACCATGCGGGCAGCCATGAAGCCAGCGGCAAGTTTTGACGGGAAGTCAGCCGTAATTAATTTACTGGAAAAATTGGATGCACAGTTCATGTTATATCCAGTCCACGAATTTCAGAAAGTCACTCTTGCCACCAGCGCTTTGAAGGGCCAAGCGCTAAATTGGTTCAAGTGTATTGGTAAGAATCTTTTGGGGGAACCGGGAAGCCCCACATATGAAAATTTTAAAAATTCTTTGGTGAAAGCATTTCCTGTCGTACGAGATCGAGCCAGACTGGAGGCGAAACTTTTTAGTCGATACCAAGAAAAGATAGAAGATTTGCCAAATTTTATCGTGGGAAAATTCCAATTTTTTAAGCTTTTGTATGGAAGTCGTCCGGATCCAGAAGTCATTCAAATTATACTTCCTAAGCTGCTGCCCCAAGTTCAAGATTTTATCGAGCTCAGAAACCCAACGACTTTGGATAAATTATTCGAGCTCGCCGTACAATTTGAAAGTCGAAGAATTGCAGACAATGAGCGACGTCGGCAATTTGAGCGAAGAAGTCAGGGGAACACGCCAAGACCGCAGCAAAAGCAACAACAGAATTACTGGAACAAGGCGAAGCAATGGCCGAAGAGAGATGGATCTCCTAAATCGACCGGCGAACGACGAGATTTTAATCGAAAAATGGGCAAAGATGCAGAAGGTGGCCAGAATAAGAAGAAGGATTTAAATCCTTCCACAATTAGTTTAAACACCGTGGTCGTTAAAAATTTAAGTTTACCGAAGATTGAAGTCTTAATTAGCAACATATCGGCGACGGCTCTTTTGGATACAGGAGCGCAAAGCAGCTTTATCTCGGAAAAATGTTTCAAGAAACACTTTCGCGGTTATAGAATTTTTAGTGCAAGAGACACGAATGTCATAGCGGCCCAAGGAGAGAAGTGTAGATGCCTAGGAAAAGTTTCACTTTTTGTGCGTATCAACGACGAGTAGGTAAAAATTTTATTTTACATTGTGCGAAACCTTCAAACGTGTATTATTCTGGTTGTGGATTTTTTTAGATTGGCAGAAGCGAAGATAGATTTTTAGGGAGGCAATTTTAACAATAAATACAGTGTATGTGGTTCATTTTTGCGTACTCAATGTGCATAATTGCTTTATATTATTACTTATTTAGGAACAAAATCCCAAAATCCCATTATGTTGTTGCTATTATGACTAATCTCGGTTTTCTGAACTGATTTATAGCGGCAAGAAGGCAAGATTGCGTCTGTCGTTGGCAAGAGCCTTGGGCACTATTTAGGTAGCACTACGACTTTGCTCAGTCCCCCCCCAATTTTATAGGAGAGGACCCCGGGAGAAAGGGTGGAGGGTCTACCACCCGTCTTCTCTTACCACAACCTCTCCAGAGAACATTCGGCTCACCGCACATTCTGAGTGTCCCATGCCGCACATAACAGTACACATTTACAAAAATCCATGCCTTGCCCGGGATTTAAATCCCGGTCCTTCGGTACGACAGTCAGAGTCAGGGAAGGATCTCATTATATTTCATGAAGTGTAGTTAATTTTAAGTTAATAAATAACAGCCGTAATAATTGGCTATAATATGAACGTAACATCGTAAGAATGTTGTACATTTCTATTTTGGTTATTAAGAGCTATGTAACAGCTTTAAATATTGTTTTTAATCTTTTGTACAATTGAAATAGACGGACATTAATATGTATCTGAATGGCAGCGTTTTAAACGCACGAAGAGTCTTTATTATATGCGGCTTAAGTGTCTGTTTGTCGCCTATAGTTTATTGGCTGCTTACGTAACTGTACTAGCCAATGGGGTGAAGTTGCTACGGCATTCAAATAGCAAAATAAATTTTAGCACAGTAGTTATCATTGTTTTAATTAAATTACCAGGGTATTTAAATATTTTTAATTCATACAATTGTTGCTTATCATGCATTTAACTATATTTACATATGAATTCCTTAGAAATTTGCAAACGTTGAGAAATTAAAAGAGACGAAACCAACTACCGAGTTGTGCGTAGTACATCTTATCAGGCAGGTTTACTCAAACTTCTATGCTAAGTACCCTTTCGAGTAAAGAGTTTAAAATTTTGCCCGATTTTATTCCGACATTGTTTTTAAACTGAATTTTCAGCTGAACGCTAATTGAGCGTGTCAGGGGGAACGTGAACATTTGTTTGCATTGGCAATCATCTGTTTTACGTAAAAATTACGTCTTAATGTAATTCCTTTTAAGAATGCCTCCTAAAAAATACAGCATTGAAGAGGAGAGAAAAGGAGCTAAAGCTACACAAAAACGGCTTTCTCGACAAAAAGAAACCACTGAGCAGAGAAAGAAATGTACAACCAATGGTTTCCTTCATTGCACCCTACTTTAAGCAATTAAGCAAGTAGAAAGGGAAACCCCGTGGGGCAGTAAGCAAAAGGGCGTCCTCGCCGCCTGCCTTGGGTAATTCAGTTTGAATTAGCAGGCACCTTTGCACCAATCATTTTAATTACAATTTATAATATCTCGAACAGCGTTGATTTCATATGACCGCCAAGTTTTCTTGTGTAATTATATTTATTTTAAGAGAGTTTAGAATATGTTTTCTCTTCTTGTTTGTATGTCGCCTCTTTGAGTGTTAAGTAAAGTTTTTGCGGTGTTCCATCAATGGAGTTTGCTTCATTTGCGAAGGAAGTATCACAGTCTTAATTATTTTTAAAGGCACGACCGGCATCGAATAATAGTGCGTATTTTTATTTTATTAGTTCATCACTGAATGCAATATTTGTGATACAGATTATTACTTCTCTTTAATATTGAATTGCTTTATTTTATCAGTTCATCACTGAACGTAATATTAGTGATACAGATTATTACTTCTCTTTAATATTGAATTGCTTTATTTTTATAAGTTCATCGGTGAATGTAATATCAGTGAGACGAAGTTATTACTTCCTATTAACAGTGAATTGCTTTATTTTATAAGTTCATCGGTGAATGTAATATCAGTGAGACGAAGTTATTACTTCCTGTTAATATTGAAGTGCCTTATTTTACTTACCGTATTGGATAGTATATTTGATATTCATTTTAGTTGTTCAACAGTAGACATATATAGCGTATTCATTGTTTCTATGTTGTTATTTTTATTTTAGTCGAAATTAATGTGGCAGAGAGTGCGAATTTCATATAATTTAAAATCTCATTTTTGAGGTTTGTGTATTTAAGAGAGTTCATTTAATTCCATGATTCCTGAGAGCATTAATTAATACAGTAATTAAATTGAGCTACTTTAAGGAAGCATAAAAACAGAGTGTTCGCAAATTTTAAAAGCAGAAATAATGTCTCATTTAGGAAGAGCTTGTAAGGAAGAAGATTTGCAAAATCTCGCTGCTGAATTAGGAGTTCATGTGACAGCAGATTTAGAAATAGTCGATTTAAAACAGAAAATTGTTGAAAGCAGAGATTATGACGAACTATTCGTCAAAGGGGTCTTAGACACGATAATAGAAGAACGGAAAGAGAGGGAGGAAAGGGAAAGAGAAGAACGTAGGAGGCAGGAAGAAGCAGAAGAGCGGAGAAGGAAAGAACAGTACGAATTAGAGAGATTAAGACTTGAAGCAGAGACAAAGAAAAATTAAGACTTGAAGCAGAGACAAAGTCTCAAACTAACGGACAGGTCCAGCCAAAAACGAAGCTGCGTCACCTTATGCAGAAATTCGATAACAAGAAAGGAAACATCAGTCTATATTTGCTACTGTTTGAAAAGCAAGCAGAATGGGCTCAAATTAATAGAGAAGAATTTGTGTCTCATTTACTAGGACTACTTGAAGTAACACAGTTAATAGCTAGAGAACCCTCCGATAAAGCAAAGATAATGAGCGTGTGAAGAATGTATTGTTAAAACGGTCTAAGCTAAGCCCGGAAAAATTCAGACAGAAATTCATGAAACATCAAAAGAGCACAGAATCCACATGAATGGATTTCAACTACGAAATAGAAAATTATTGCAAAGAATGGGTGACTGGTTTGGGAGTTGAGACTTTTGATCAGTTGCTAGACTTGATGGTGATTGACCAACTTAAACGTCGAGTTCCTCCCGAAATTCGAGATCACTTTCTTGACGACAAGAAATTAGCTGAAAATCTTGATGCCTATGAAAACGTCCGCGGAAACTTTCCAAAAAGGCCTGTAGTAGAACGGCAGAAAGAAAGATACAATTCACAAACTCATAGTAAAGTAAGTTCAGATAATAAAAATAAAACTGAAAATAAATGGTCATCAGGATTTAATTCACAAAGCTGGTTCCACAGACCTAGAAGTCCACGTCCAGATGATAAATATGAAAAACGAAAGACTCTACAATTTATCAATGTGGATCCTATCAACATTTAAGACCTCAATGTCCAAAATCTAACAATAGTACTGAATCTCCTGCTAATCTTAATAGAATTAGTGCAAAACCAAACGATAGATTTATATTACCTTATACTACTATGGGTTACGTAAAAGGTTATAAAATTCCTATATTAACAGATTCAGGTGCTAGTATTGATATAGTTTGTAGCAAATACATCAGGCTGACAGGTGAAAATATGTTGGTGCAACAACCATTAGGCTTGAATCCAACCTGTTTACCATTGGTTGAGGTCGAACTAAATTGCGATCTATGGCAAGTAATAACCAAGGCTGCCTTTATTAGAAATGAACTCAACAAAGAAAGATATTTATTAGGAATCGAACTTTTGCGCTGTTGAATGAACAAAGAAACGAACCTGATAGTCATCCTCACCAGGTTAATGTGGTCTCTCCTAGAGCTCAAACAAAAAGAGAAATAACTGAAGGCGATTAAGAGATCTTGGAACCGATGAAGGCAGAAAATCAAGCATCCAGAGATGTTCTTGAAGGAGAAGTTAAATTACCGGAATTAAATATGGAAGATAGGGCTAATAAACATTGGCTAGTAAACATTGACTCAAAAGAAGTTGTACGACTTAAGCATAGTGATAAGGAACTATCTAAAATCATCCAAGAAGTTAAAGAAGGTACATGGAGAAATGAGAACTACAGTCTGGCAGGAAAAGATCTTTTGGTTAAAAAAAAACGACAGGTAAAATGGGCTTTGAAAAACAGCTTGTAGTTATACCTGAAAAACTCAAGCCGCCAATTATAAAGATGTGCCACGAAGGAACTTCCGGTCATTTGGGTGTCAAAAAGACCAAAGACAGGCTGGCTAGATAATTTTATTGGACGATGTGTTACAAAGAAACCGAAGATTTTGTAAAAACCTGTGATGCTTGTCAGCGCGCTGGGAAAGGAAATGACAAAAAGAAGGCTCCAATGACGTTAGTACGAGTTATTTCCAAAGTATTCACTAAAATAAATGTCAATGCTGTTGGTCACCCATTCCAAAGACTGGAAAAAATATATTATTACAGCTCTGTGTACGTCGACCAAATATCTAGATGCTGTTGCAGTGACAGACATTTCTTCACCATCCGTGATTGATGCTTTCTTACAGATTTCCAGTCGTATGAGTTTCCCCAAAGCGATCCAAACAGATCAGAGGACCTCTTTTGTCAGTGCTTTGAAAGAGAAATTTTTGGAGCGTTTTCGCATAAAACATGTAAACTCTGTATATCATCCGCAGAGTAATCCCGTTGAACGATTCATAGAACGCTGAAAAGGGTATTAAGAGTCGTATGTATAGGAGCTACTTCTGATTAGAAGTATCTACCATCAGTTCTTTTTGCCCTCAGAACAGTCACACACGAAAGCACTGGTTTTACACCAGCAGAACTAGTTCATGGGAAAAAGTTACGAACGCCAGTCATTTTACTGTATGAACAGTGGCAAGAATCAACTGAAGAAAGAAATAATGTTGTCAGTTACGTTTTCGGACTTAATAATCGAATGAAGAAATGCCAAGAACTTACTGTGGAAAACATGAAAGAAGCTTAACAAAGGAGCAAAATATGGTGCGATCAGAATGCAGTGAAAAGAGAATTTGCTGGACGAGATTTATTTCTAGTTTTAACTACAAATCGCCAAAATAAACCAGAGGTACAATGGAAAGGACCCGGAAAAATAGAGCAGAAAATTTCAGAAACCAATTGCGTTGTAAGTTTCCAGGAACAAAATGAGCCAAATCAAGTATATCACATTAACATGCTTAGACCATATTACAAAAGACCAGAAATGATTAATATGATAACTGAAGTGGAAGGCGACTTAAAAATGGACATACCTTATTTATCTTCCAATCCAAGTATATTAAATTTCTCGGACATCATAGAGGATAATGCGCTCTAGAAAAGGTGGAAACCAAGCCGAGCAAATAGAAGATTTACGAAAGGTTTTATGGAAATATTCCAGTTGTTTTTTTAATAATTCTGGACTAACAAACGGAGTTTCTCACGATATTGCAGTATTAAGAAACGAACCAATACAAATAAAGCCATACGGACTGTCACTACGACAGACTGAAATTCTCAAAAAAGAAATTCAGAAAATGCTCTATCTCAAAATTATAGAGCCGAGAGAATCGGATTATACATCTCCCATGATTTTGATAGAATCTTCATCAAAGGATCCTCGGCCTTGTATTGATTATCGTAATCTCAATGCTGTTACTAAAACTGAATACTATCCAGGATCCGCTGTACCATACCTGGATGACATTGCCATTTATTCAGAAAACTGGAAAGAGCACCTTAAAAACTTAACTTCCGTTCTAGACAGAATACAGAAAGCAAACTCACGATTAAAACCATCAAAATATAAGTTTGCACGAGATCAAGTGCGATACCTAGGCCATGTTATGGGACAAAGACAACGAGCTCCAGGTGAACTAAACTCCTGGCTGTAAAGGAATATCCTGCACCTAAGACCAAAAAAGAAGTATGTGCTTTTTTAGGACTAGTAGGGTATTATCGACAGTACATACCGAGATTTTCGGAAATTGCGTCACCCCTCACTGACACTTTGAAGGGGGTAACTAAAAAAGGAAATATGCAATGGTCTGAGAAATGTGACCAAGCGTTTAAACATTTAAAAGAGTTGCTATGCAAAAAACCCATTGCGCAGCCATCACCTGTGCTATCAAAAAGCTGCCTTTTTATCTTGATGGTCAGCAAAAATTCTTGATTCAATCTGAGCATAACTCTTTGGTCTGGTTAAAATCCAACTATAAATGTAACTATAGATTGATGCTCTGAGCACTGTCGTTACAACCTTATAATTTTAAGGTTCTTCACTGCAAGGGATCTTTGCACAAAAACATAGATGTTCTGAGTAGAATTAAGTAATACAATGTCTCTTATTGTATGTAACGGGAATTTATTTTATTTCATTGTATTTAATATATGAATTTTACAGAACATTTTCCTTCGGAAAAAGCCTCTCAGTTGGAGGAGAGATTATAACAGCTTTAAATATTGTTTTTAATCTTTTGTACAATTTAAATAGACGAACGTTAATATGCATCTGAATAGCAACGTTTTAAATGCACGAAGAATAGTTTTAAATATTGTTGCTAATCGTTTGTACAATTTAAATAGACGAACATTGATATGTAGCTGAATGCCAACGTTTTAAACGTACGAAGAATGTAATTATATTTATTTTAAAATAGTTTAGAATACGTTTTCTCTTCTTGCTTGTATGGGGAGTTTTTGAGTGTTAAATAAAAGTTTTGCTGTGTTCCATCAATGCAGTTCGCTTCATTTGCGAAGGAAGTATCACAGCTAATTTGGGTATTTGTACTGCAACGTAATAATTTCTAAAGATCTGAGCATTTTCTTTGTTCTTTTCCATCTAAACCGAAGGTGTGGTGTGTTTTCAAAGCTTACAAATAATAAAATTTACGAATTAATAAAATACCTCTTACCCCATTGGCTTCCTAAGGGTTTTAAATTTATAGATAATTTTTCCATCAGAGCATGAAAATCGCTTGATCGAAAGCTAAGATTCCAAATAAAATTCATTAATCGTCAAATATTAATAGGTTTGCGTGTAACTAGTAATTTTTCAATGCAAATTGCCGCAAATTTGAAACAAAACTTAAATTTAATAAAACTGAATAATGTAAAGCTTTGTATTTATTTGTTTAAAGTCCTAGTTTTAAATTAAATACCAAAGCAATAATTATAAAATCAATTTCAGCCAAAGGTTAGAAAACAAAGGGTGAAAAGAATTGCAAGCAGTGATACAGTAAGATATAATACACAATTAATTACAAATACAAAACGTAAACTAACTACTGCGCCGCTATGAGTACAAATAAAAGCCAAATTTATTAAAAACAGGATTTTTTTGCAAATTATGTGATTTATTGTAATTTAATCTGACTTAGTTCTTTTATCGGGAAAAAATTCCAAAACAAAAATGTACTCAGATGAGTTAAAAATTAACCAGAAGCATTTAAACTTCAAGTGCGAAAGTTGGTGCATTATAGGAGGGAAGGGAAAAGGAAAACGTTCACTTTCACTTTCCAATAGAAAATATTTGACTTTCCTGCCGAAAATGTAAAGAATATCTTTCTAGTTTGTGGCAAATGAGGTCTAATTTTTTGAACATCACAGCAATATATCTTGCTTTTTCGGATATTCCGAATGAGTGTAAATTTGAATCAGATACTTCAAATAACACTCATACCATTTTATACAAATAGTAAAGCATTTATTTCAAAAAGTATAAAATACATACCATTAATTATGAATGAGAAATTAATTTCTTGATTTTCTATTTACAGAGAACTGAATTTGTTAGAAAGCTTTTGCAGATGTTTTGGAACTCGAATTACTAAATAAAAGTACCTTTAGAAATGCAAATCCTATTCAACTATCCCAGGCACTTTAATTTCAGTTTATTTGTTTTCTTCTAATAGCCTAGTGATACTTGCAAATTTAACAAAATTTTCTTTCCTTTTAAAGAAAGAAATTCTGAGAAATAAAATGAAAAAGTTTTCTTGAGTCAGCTTACTTTAAAGTGAAATTAGCTAGCAGAAGCGAAATTATGTGACTGCTGAATTAAGCGTTTTTAAATTAATATTATATTAATTAGATCACATTTTTGATTAATTTTAAGTACCGCTAGCAGCAATGTTTTTATTTTCGATTTCTATATGAATTTATTTTAATATCCTACGAATTTATTTGCTTCTGATTTCAAGCTTACTCGAAGAAATCTAACTGCTAATGACTTTCTTTTTTTTCCATGCTTAGTCATCAAGAAAGGAAAATCAATGCAATAAGGATATCGAATCAAATTAAAATTAATTCTAATCAACTATGAAATAAAATTATGAATGAAACCCTTTAAATCCTTAAATTTAAGAAGTGTCAGATAAATTTTATTAAGATAAAATAATAATAGCTGTTCACTTCGACAATATACGAGAAAAAAACAATAATAATAACTTTTAGATAATAATTTGGGTATTTCTGTATCTAGGAAATATCTAGTTGTAATGAAAGTTTTCCGCCAAAAAACGTTCTTAATAACCTTAGGGGGGAAGACATGAAACTACTACCTTTAGTGCGGGTAATAATCATCACCTAAAATCTGTTAAAGCTTATTGTTAAAGCTTATCTGGTAAAGCTAAATCATTCTGTTAAAGCTTTGATAGTCTCTCATTTAGTTTTGCCTTCGGCCCTTTGTTGGGCGTGACTCTAAAAACATCTCAGCCTGAGGCTGAGACGTAGCACTATCTGTCGGCAGAAATAGTAAAGAAAAGTAAGAAATTAAGTTAATACAATATTAAAAGAGTTATTTTATTAACTTAATTTTTCAATTTCCGTTGAAGATTCCTTTCCTACTTCCTGTACTTGTTTGCTCTCGAACTGATAAAGTCTTGACTAAAATCTACGCCAAAGACAGGGTAATTTTATGCTTTACTTTGGCATGTTTTTGTTATGCTTTGATCATAAGAATATTTTTTTTAATCTACATCAGAGCCTTTGTTGCCACTCAGAATATTCAAATTCTGTGCAAACTTTGAATATAAGCATTTATTCAGCAAACTGTTTTTTAAATCGTAAAAGCGAGATCAATCCTTACTTGAGCAGTATAAATCCATCATTGTTTCCTTATTTGAAACTTGCTGAATATACACTTCAAAAACTTATTCCTAACGAGGAATTTTAAAAATTCCTTTATTTTAAATGATCATTTTTCAAAAGAAATTGCCCAAAACAATGTAAAAGAATATATTCTGCTTTACAGATAGTTTACGCTACACATCATGAATTAATTTATTACAAATCTAAAAAACAAGCAAAAAAGACATTAATCGTTCGCAATGCACAGTACTTAGACATGAGCATGAACTAAATGTGCCATTTCTTTTCCATTTATTTGAGCAGAAGGGTTGATATTTGTAACAAAGAAACAGTTTTTAAGCATTCATCTGACTGCAAAATTCACTTTACCACCTCATACTAAAAAGAATTGACTCGAAGTGCTAAGAAATCATCAAACTGGCATGTAGTACTTTCAGAATGGTGTGTGGGCCTATGCGAATTTAAACCGGAACCTATGAAGTAAAAAATAATTCAGCCTTAACAAAACCGTAAGAAATTACACTGATGGTGCTGGCAACGCTGAATGTTGAGGGTGATATGTGGATTGCTATGAATGCAATATCATGCTTTTAAGAATAAAAAAGAAAACAGCAGATAAACTTAAGGTAATACCATCACCTTCCCTTAAATATTAACCTATTTCTACATCATTTGAATACACGTGCGCTAGATCATTTACATAACCCTCAAGAAAGTGTGAGTTGAAAGCAAAATCGATAGTAAAGGCCCCTTCAAAATAAAATAAATGTTAAGTAAATTAAATAAATCCCCACACATCGAATGCCTAAAGAGATTTTGAAATTTCTACCACATTGCTTGAAACATACCAGATATAATTATCAAATATTTCTCAGTCATTTAGGATCTTCATGGGGAATTTTCTTAGAGAACCTGCCCCATTTTGATCACTGAATTCCTATCGCTATAGACCGAATAATTTATTAATTGTTGTAGTAATACTTTTTGAAGAATAATTTATAATGTAACGTCAGAAATAATTACCCCTATGAGGACTTTATATATTTTACCGAAAAATCTGTGTTTGAAATTCATGTATTTTTTAATGATGCGTCTTTGAACATGCAAATCCTAAATTCATATAACTGTTCGGATTAAAACAGATGAAATTCTTCTGGTACTTACGTCTTTTTATATTTTGGGCCGGATAATTTGTTTCATATAACTTAATTCTGCTTTGTTATTTTAATTAATTTTGACAATGACGACCAAGCTATTTCTTTTGGGAAGAGTCATCTTCGTGGCGAATTTTCTAAGAGAAACTGGCTCCATTTAGGTTATAAGGTATTTCCCCCGCCTTCTTCGCATGCTTTCGTGGCGTAGTGGTCAGCACGCTCAACGCGTAACCGAGAGGTCCGTGGTTTGAGTCCCGGAGAGGGCATTGCCCATTTAATCATAATTCCTTCTTCGAACAAACCTAATGTTTCTAGAAGTGGCTCACGAACTAAAAGGTGGTGGATAATGATTCTCTATCAGCGGGATTTGGCGATTGGGTCCCCAAAACCCCAGTCGCCCTTTAAAAAGGAGGAGTATATAAGGTATTTCTCCTGCCTTCTTCGCATGCATTCGTGGTGTAGTGATCAGCACGCTCGACGCGTAACCGAGAGGTCCGTTGTTCGATTCCCGTCGAAGGCGTTACTCGTTTCTCATGTCTTCTGCTTCGAAATAACCTAATGTCTCTACAAGGTTACACGTGAGGAAAATTACAAAATATTCCATATATACAAGTCTTTCACCATGATTTGTGCTTCTGATGAGTTCCAACATATCCACTTAACTATTTACGTAGCTACGTGACCACTTTTAGTTTGGTTCTAAAATTAAATAATTATGAGCGCGGAGAAACTCTTTTGATCGTCTGGTATCTCCTAGTGTTACAGTGGGGTTTTATTCTAGAAGCGTTACTTTTAGTATCTATCAATGACCTAGTGATATTTAAAATATTTTTTGGAATTTAGGAACGGTTCATGTCCAAAAATAATGGAACATAGACTTAATAACTAATGCAATTCCAACAGCTAAAGATAACCACATAAAGGTAAAATTTTCCTGTATATAATCTCCTTATAAGTTACAATTACTTACTACACCGATTCAGCCATTAAGAGGTATCAAATGATATGTCCTATAACTACAGGAATAATTTTTTGAATAATGCCTGTACTTCACATTAAAAAAGTCATATAATTTCACGATGAGTTTTCGAGTATTTTAACGATTTGCATTAGAGTTTATTATCAAACTTTCCTTCACTTTTAACGAATCAGAAGATACAAAACGCAATAAAAAGTGGCTTAAGAGATGGGAATAAGTCTGTTCACAAAGCGTATCAGACAGAGTAGATAAAACAGAACATTCTGAAACTCGCAATTAGAGAGATACCTGACACTAGTAAGCCCTTTGCATAATGAAGGTAATAATTATGCTTACCTTTGAAAACTATACAAAAACTGATTTTATGCATTTATAAATTAACTAGTCATTTACAGTTAACATTGTAAAGCGTTATTATGATATTAAGTTTCGTAGATGTGATGTAGATATGTTTGTATTCAGTACTGTAGTTGAGTATACAACTTAAACAAACACAACCAAACCACAAGTCGCACCACAATAAACGTTAATGATAAAGGAGGAAAATATTTATCCCAGCTGTAAAAATTCAAACAAATTTTTATAGGTGTATAAAGAGGGAATGCAAAATAGAGAACTGTGCGAAATTTTCATAAAGGTGCACTTTAACTGAGAGACGCACTTTCGTTTCAACATAGACCAGTGTTATCGTTAGAATCACTACTTTGAATTATGACGTTGAGGGAATTTATCGTTGTGGATTAAGCACCCGAATCATGTCCACTATGCGTTACGGCACTGGAGTATCGTAACTCAAATGCTTTAGTGTCCTCGCACTGAATAATGAAGTTAACTATTAATTGCAAAGGCAAGTCCCCGTTTCATGAATCAATAAACTGGCTGTTGATTGGGGTTTCTCACTTACGCAGACATAATTTGATAAAGATGGATTGTGGATTGCAACATACTTGCGTTTGTTGGTTTTAATTATAGGCTTACTAAATAAAAAGCGTACTTTGAGCTTAATGGTGCAGTTATTCCACTGCTTCTTGCTTTGAAATCTTGCTCTAAATATTTCTGTATAAATTCAAGTAAATTTTCAATCACCAGCATATATAGTTTAATTTGTAGGTACTGAATTTAGACTAAATAATCATAGTAGTCAGTCAGTTCTCACAAGCAGGACTACCATGAAATCTACCAGTCACTCAGGTCTCCCTAACAGGACTGTCATTTTCTTTACTGAAACGTCTTTTTCTAAAATGCCAGAGAGTTAGCAAGAAGCTTTCTGGGGCTGTATATTCATAAAATTCTATTACATTAATTAATTCATAAATTCGTGATTATAAATTTGCATGTGTCATTTCTTAACCACCTAGTCTAATTTAAATTAATTCAGTTTAAATGTAGCTACTGTAGTATATAAGTATTTAACAAGCACTACCGTATGAGTTCAAGAATACTAACTAGCATAATTTAGTCTACCAGTTTTTCAATAGGATAGAAATAATCCCAAGATACCTTCGTGAATGATCCTTCGTGTTAGAGAGCTGACAGTGGTGAGCACCGATAAACAATAGAATTCCATTCAATCAAGGATTTCATCTCTGTATAAAACAAGATAATAATATTCTGTTCAATTTAACCCTACTTGAATGTATTATTAAAAATTCATTTTAATTTTCTTGATAGTTAGAAACGTTAGAACGGAAAAACATCAATATGATTTTATGGATATAATGATGGATAAAGAAAAGTTAAAATAAAAGTCCATTTTGGGAAAAAACAGAAAAAGTTCTGTTTTCGATATTATGCATGAATACCAATGACCGATAAATCATAAACGAGCACCAATGGGTAGGTGCATGTTAAATGCTAACGAGAAACATATTTTGTTCTATTGAAACTGATATATACAAGTCAGATCTTAGATGATAGAACAATTACATTAGATTAATTATCCCAGTGGTGTATAAATTAGAAAAGGATGTAGGGGCTTTTCCCAAAACAAGTTTCAGCAAAAAAATAGAACACAAAGTATTGCTCTTGTAAGGAACGCAATGCAATGAGAATGACTCCTAAAGCTCTCTTTGAAATGATCCATTCTTCCAAATCACGTAACAGGTAAACCCTTTGTAAAGCGCAGAAATATCAGCCTCCAAATAATTTAATTTGTGTTGGTAGTTATTCTAATATGTTTTATGAGAAGCATATTCCTCACATAAAAGATCATCTATTTCAACATAGCAGAACGTTGCTGAAGATAATTTATTAAATGTCTACCTAATGAAACTGACATTCTGTGTGATTCTGAACGTACCTTGTCAGGGAATTTAAGGCCTAGAAATGATGGCTACTGTTCGGTTGTAAATTCTTGAAATACATTTGAAATAAAGTGTAGCAAAAATTTTGAACGATTAATATTAACCAGAGCAGATATGAAAATTATTTTGATATACTGGACAAATGACAATTAGTTATCGGGGAGAACTTTTGTGAATAAGGGTTGTAAGGTCTACTTGTCTAATTTTTGTGTGAAATCTGGAGAGTAGCGACTGCACAGAAGAAAGGTTAAAATTACCCTTTATTACACTCGTTAATTATTTACAATGCGTCAACTCGACGCTAACAAACTACGCCTCTGCTTGGGCGTTAACTGAAATAGTAATAACTAAACTAAAAATTTGATGATATTAAGAAGTAGTAGAATTACGCTACATGGCTCAGACTGTCCTGTTTGTCCTGTTTCCTAACAGAGCGTTGACAAATTTAGTGGCCGCAAACTAATAGCTGTGAAGCCACGTTTAACCAGTAATAAATGGTAAGCAGAAGCTCATGCTACAAAAAACGCACAGTTCGTACACACTCTGTAACTTTCCGTTCTAGAACTTGTTATTTAAACCTTTTTCTCCTCGTGGTAGAATTTGCATTAATTCACGAGCGCTACCAAATTTAAATATTCTGGCTTTGGCAATTAGGAGAATGAAGGCTTATAGGAAAGAAACTTAAATTAAATTAAATTGGTTATTTAAAATAAATATATATCCCTACAAGGTGAATAAAAAGAAAACGAAATAGTGCTCAGAAAATGGAACCATGTTTATTCGGACAATATTTATCGTTATATAATAAAACGGTCGCATTGCTTTACGAAGCATTGAATTTTCTGTCCATAGAATTCTTTTGGTTGTGACCTGAACCATCTGCGAACAGTGTCAATGACGTCTTGGGTTGACTTGAAGGAACGACTTCGCAAACATATTTTTAGAAGACTAAACACGTGAAAATCGCATGATGACAAATCAGGACTGCAAGGGGACCGTTCTAACACTGTTCTCTTGAACTTTGCTAACGTGGTCTGTGCTACCGCTAGCATTATGTGGTCGTATATTGTGATGCAGAGGCATTACACTAGGAGACAGAAGAGTGGGTCTTTTCGGCTTGATTACATTGAGCAAACGCTTCAGGTTGTACTACAGTGACAAGAGAGATGGAGAAGCCGGGTGAGAATAAATCATTTAGCAGGGATCCTTCATGGTGTTCGAAAAAGAGTTCACCATCACTTTACACCAGCCAGCTTTTTTTCTTGGGCGGTGAAGAGTCTTGATTGATATTTCCATTTCTGCCTTTATCTTTTAGTTTTGGCTGAAAATAATAGTACCGCGAGCAGTCACCTGCCACAACCCTCAACAGGAAAGTGTTATCCTTACGAGAAAAAAATGCTTCTTCTGATACTATGTGAGGTTGTGTGGCTCAGTTATATGTTTTGGACATTTATTCTTTTATGTGATTTTTCACCAAGCCATAATTCGCCTTAACGGTGACCACTCTGATGTTTCACATCAATGTCCACGTGCCTGTTTTCGCGAATGATCTCGTCAACTCTTAGGATCAGGTCATCTATGATAAGGGCGTGAACTTGTCTAGGTCACTCATCATTCGTAGCGATTCCCAAACTTTACCAAAACGTTTGCTGCACACCTACACACTGAACAATGACAAAGCATGTTCTCTATACACTGCAGTCATTCGTTGATACAGTTCAGGAAACGTTACACTCTGGCCCACTAAAAATGAATGAAATTTCGCCTTGTTATTGGGCAACGTCGTATCTCATGGGAAAGCTAGAATAACTGAAACAGGGCACTATCAGCACTTTTTCATAATGATACTCAACCTCATACAAGATGAAAGACGTAATCACTGTCCACAACCCAGGGTATTTCACTTTTTGATCCACTCTTAAAGCTATAAATGATTTTTGAACTACTGGTGATATGCAAAATGATAATATCAATTCAGAAGTGTGTTCTGCTTCACTAAGCACTTTTACTGTAAAATGAATGACTATTTGCTCCTCTGTAATTCTATTTGGACCACGAAACTGTGAAATTATTCCTTTATGGAGTCTAATCCGTATTGTAAAAATAACGCTCGTTTAAGAAAATATTTTACCGTGAATATATCACGTAAAGCAAAGCAAAAATATAAACTCGCCAGTGTCGTCTTAAGAACAATCTCTGCAATTTTCATGTTCCCTCTACTTAAAAAGTGATCAGAAATCCGATGAAGAAGTTTCAGTTACTTTCAAAGTAAATGAAAAATACCTAGATAGCGAAAGCACCTGCATTACATTTTAGGAATCGGAATTCACCAAGAAAAGGAATCTATGGTTCCTTTTCTTGGTGAATTTCCTGATGATTTGTTTTCTTTGATCAAGCACTGTAGCACGAGTGATGAAACAACATTTAGGTTTAAATATTTCAATGATAATGTATTATATGAAAACGATTTGATAACAGAAGTTCAGTTCCGAGTGGAAAATCAAGTGTTAAGAATGTTAGGAACTTTTCTACAATCTAAAAATAAAAAAGAGGGTTATACTTTAAAAAATCAATTCAAATTATCTCAGGTTCAAACGTAAAATTGCCAGAAATGTTTGGTTACTTCACTTGTTAGGGCTTATTACTGAACAGATTCTAAAATGCTTTGAACAAAACATTAAAAGCTATATGGTTTTTGCAGTCAATGGTTCCGCACTAATTTAACTGTTAAAAATTTCATAGATATACCAGAATTCATAGATATACCATGAATTGAAATATTTCAGGAATTTTGAATTTTGTACGAAGAGTATAGAGCCTTGTACTCATAAAAGCATGATGGAAAATAAATAATAATAAAAATGTTTGCTTAAAGGTTGCACGAAATGTTTTTGCAGAAATTTTGCTCAACGGGCGGTTTAACATTCTGGACTTCATATTTAGAGAACATTCTCAATTCACTCAATTCTTTTACCTCATTTTAAAAGGTTTCGTAGCTGGAATTACATGTCTAAAACCATTATTTAAAGAAATAAATTTATAGCCATTTTCAAAACTCTGAAAAAATTGTGAAATAAACCTAAAAAGGAATAATAGTGTTATAACCTTACTTTATTTTGTCTCCTCCTCGAAAAATTTTTAACGTTTAATGTAAGCTTTCCAAAGCAAATAATCGTAATGATCCTCATCCATTTATAAGGAATTTTCCTTGAGAGAACGCTTAATAAAGAATTGGCACGCTAAGTATGTGAAGAATTTATGGATGAATGAAGATGGCTTCCATAACTTAGCTGACAAGTCATACATCGATTAGAAGATAAAGAGAAGCGGGGTTCGAATATCAAAATAAATATTTTGCAATCTCTCTTGAAAAGCGCATCATTCAACTCATGTGTCATTTACTTCAATTTTTCCTTTTAGGCAGATGGAATCTGCAAATTAGTATTAATTTAATTAACAATCTGATTTAAGAGCTTAGAATGAAATTAATTAATTTTCTAATAAGTGTAAATTATTATCTATCTGAATCAATTTACCTTCATCTTGCTAGCAAATCCACTCTGTTTCATTTCAGTACGAACTTATCTTACTGTTCAAATTCATTTTTATCTTAAAATGTTATTCAGGCTGGTTATTTAAACGATTTAAGCCTTTGGGCATTCTATTTGAATTGATCTTTATCCGAGAACTTAAAGAAACAAAGAATTTTGCCAACTTTGTCACCATAATGATATAAGTTAATTTATGAGTCCATATCAATAATTATAATATTTTAATCTCATTTTATAACATTTTAGCTCAATAACAGTTAACCATTCACAGTTTGTTAGTATATTTTGAAGCTTAAAGTCTTAAAGTGTAAAGATATTTAAAAATTATGCAGATAGAAAAGAAATTCTTTGCAGAAGATGCATAAAATATGTAACGATGCAGAAAGAAGAAAAATCCATTATTATAAGTTAAAGATTAATAGTAGCCGTATCCATTAACAGAGATAAAAAGAACATTAAAAAGAAACTGTACCTAATATTGTAAAATTCCTTACATGCGCGCACGTAGCACTTTGAAAAATATGGCATTTATAACTATATATGAAAAGATGCAAGTGCATATGAATTGTAAAACTGGGAAAAAATTACTTTCGATTGACATAAATTTTATATAAAGCACTGTAAATTTTTGTAGTACATTTCTACTAATAACAAAATACACAAATGTTTGCTGTCATTAACTGTTCGCCTTTTTATATATTCTGAACTTTTCTGTTCGCTTTACTAAAGCAAATCTAAAAAGGATGTATAAAAATTCGAGCTTTAAATTACAACTCGATTGAAAAAAAGAAATAAAACCCAGAGGTTGCAATACGCAACAATTTTATTTCAGATGTAAATTACCGATGTTTAAAAGACTTTTCTTTGAAATGTTTTTATCAATTATCGAAGAGAAAAAATCGTTAGAAACTCTTTTACTTGCGAGTGCAAACACTTGACATCTAATTTGCTAAATTAATGTGCCTTGTACAGGAATACAAAAGCGAAATAAAATTAGTGCAACCTGAAAAAAAGGGGGAAGGAGAATTACTCCTTTCTGCTTATATGTGGAAATTTTCTCTCATACGTCACGGCGTTAAAATAAAATTGCAAGTCTGATACAGAAGAAAGGAATTGCTTTTCATATGTTTCAGTATATTTTCTTTCAGCAGATTCCTGTTGTCATTCGCAGACGAACTCCGAATACAGTGCCATTGTGTGAACATTGTGAGTTTCGTAAGTGCACTTTATTCTTGCATAAATCGCTGTTATGTATATATTATAAATGAGTGTTTATTTGCATATGCACAACAGACATTTCTCGAAGAAATATATTTAAAAAAAGTGTTGATATTGTAAAACATTCACGACAAAGAACTTGCATGTGCTAGAAAACACAGATGCTTTAGATAATAAATACTTTCAAGGTAAAATCCTTTTCTATGAATATAATAATTTATTTTTTTTAATGTTGCGCAAATGTTACAACTTATCATCTTTTAAAATTATGTTAAGAAGAACAACATAACTTTCAGTCATGAGTTTAAAGTATATTCATTTCGCTTTATTTTAGTCTATTTGTTATTTTATTTCAAATCATAAGTTGCACCAAATTTCTGGTGTAGTTTTATGCATCATATGATTGATATATTTGATTTGATTTGGTTATTGCTATATTTGATTTGATTTGATCGTTTTCGTTCAAATGAAGTTCAATAAAGCTGAGAACTTCAAAATTTTAAGCTAAAGCTTTTGGTAGGTTTTCAGATAAAATTTCGGAGGAGTTGAGTACCGCAAAAAAGGCAATGCTTCAAGTTTTTTAAACTCAAAACTACATAGATTAGAGAATTTGAATACCTAAAAGGTAGTTAAATGCTTGTAACTTAATTTCAAAGTTCATAGAAAGATTTATGTATGTATTCTTTCAAATTATATGAAAATAACGATTTGAAAAACAAATAATGTTCTATAATAAGATAGCTGGATACAAAGCCGTAGTTTATCAATGAAGAAATACTGCAAAAACTATAAACCTGAATGCGGTCATACTAAAGATATTATTGGAAAACAGACCTACATGTAACTGCTAAGGATTAGACAAAGAATTCGAGAAAAAGGAGCTAGCTAGCACTTTCAAGCAAATCTCAGCGTTAAGGTAATTTGGCGTAATTCAGATAATTTTTATTTGAAATTTGGCCCCATGAGTTAAGCAGAAAAAAACATTGCATGTTTCCATGCATTTCCCAGCTTTCTCTCTATAAAATGAACCATTCTTGTTTTCGGTTAAAAGAAGTGACGAGAAATTATGCTCCTGCGATAATGCCAGACTCCAGACACATTGTCTGGACTGGGAAGCCCAGTGTGATGTTTAAACAACTTTCCTTCTACGTAGGGTGGTGCTGTCAGTTTAGCAGTAAGCCTCCGAACTGGTAGTTCGGTCTGACGTTCAAAACCCGCGAACGGGCTGCATGCATGGGCGTTTTCGTGTTTTCTCCCATGTGTAAGGTGTATACGAGCCAGTTCCCTAAGATCCTCTACGAAAGCAGCCTTGCGTTCAGCCAGATAGCCCTCTTGTGCTTTGCAAGTAATCAAAAAAACCAGCCGTTTATTTTTAATTGCTGTGGAACACACCGGAATCACCATCGATACGTGACACTATGAGCTCTGAAAAATTAGGAGAGAAAGCTGGAATTTTTTATCGTAACCTGCTTAATTTCTGATTATAAGTCCGAGCGACTACTACTTTTCCTGGTTGATGCAGCCTTTTTTACTATACAGAAATTCAGTATTCGCAAAAACGGTCATAAGAATACTTATTCACCTATTGCAAATCAGGCATTATTCTTCTACAGGAAAGAGCATCAAGCTTTTACTTAAATTAAGAAAAAACATTCTTACTAAACGTGAAAATTACGTTTCGCATCAAAGTGTCCGGAGTATAAAGCGATTACCTCTTATTAATGTTTTAATAATTTAAAGACATTATTTGCTTGCCAAAGTTTGATTTAGTATTTTAATTACTGAATAATAATGCAAATTTAAAATGTCAAACTTTTCTGTCTAGTCGTTAGGAACAATAAAGACATGCAAACACATTATAATAATCAAATATATCACTAAACATATAATAGGAATTCTTGTCTTAGAAATCTCTTCAATAAGCTGCGGGATGTGATTCAGTTGTAACGCCTTCGAAACGTTTGGTTTGGTTTTGGCTTATTTGATTGTGATTAAGTACGCGAGGGTTATATACCTAAAGGAACTGACGCCTTCATGGAGGACTTTCCATTGGAAAGTTGCACGTATTCACTGTATCCTTGGAAGAAAATTCTCTTAACTACAAGAGACCTGTAGCTGTATCACTTATAACAGAGTTCTTGTCTCCTGCCTTCTACTTACTTCTCCCGCAGCGGACACTTGCTAATTTTCTAGCAGTTAGGGTTTTGAAAAGAAAGCTGATGAATACTCCCACTAGCATGCGAAGGTGTCATGAAAGCCCTTTGCTACGAGGCCTTTATTTTTGAATTGAACACAGATCGAACATCTGAGTGTTTCTAGCTACTCGGCAGTCCCACCAGCGGCCGAGCGGTAAAGACACTGAACACTGGTAGTTCGGTCCGAGGTTCGAGTCCCGCGAACGGGCTGGCTGCATGGGCGTTTTCGTGGTTTTCCCCATGTGTAACGTGTATTCGAGCCAGTTTCCCTTAGAAAGTCCTCCACGAAGGCATCCCTACCCTTAGGCAGATAGTCCTCGTGTGCTTTGCCATATTTGAATAACCTAACCTAGCTACTCGGCTAAACGTGGGTATAGCCACTGGGAAATTTAAATGGCTGATTTTATTATTGCTTTGGATACACCAGCACGCAAGCAGTCAGGACCTTTCAGTTCCTCGATGCATGTTGAATTCCGAGACAAACATGCTGGCTGCATGCAGTTATGTGTATTATATATAAACACTGCTGTATACTCTAAAGCAAACACTCTATCTAGAAATGAAGTTCGATTGTTAACAAAGGAATATAGATTCTTAACCATATCGCAATTCATTATAAAAATGAAAAAGTAAAAAAAAGGAGGGGATAAACGAAGAGTGAGCAACTGTAATATCGTTTCTAAAGCACTTAAGTATCATGTTTTGTACCATTAGGTAATGCACGTTTAGTCCGAATTACAATCTTGTGAAATGACCTGGCTGCGGATAGTATTTCTGTGGTTATCTTCATGTATAACGAAAATATGAGGTAGTTTTCCTTAAAGGTTCTGCATGACATCAACTTTCTCTTTTGTTTATTATATATATATATTCAGTACTTCATTTTCTTAAAATAAAACATTTAAACCCCCTTTTTTTGTTTAGCACTAAAACAATTTGAAACAGAACTACAAGGGGCGCTTCTTAAGTAACGGAATAAATTAAAAGACCAAACAATGAAATAAAAATGGTGAAAGAATAAATGTATGTTTAGAAAGAGTGAAATCTATGCTCTTGTTAAAGCAGAGGTATATCCTGAATTTCCATAAAGAGCCTCTGCTGAACACCAAATATTTCGAAAATTATATTAATAAATGAAAATTAGAATTACATGTATTTGAAATTTTAATATAGTATTTTCGTATTAGTATGCTGTAAAAGTTGCATGATATGAAAAATGATTAAATGAATGAATAAAAATTTTAAATTCCTCAGATTTAAGATCGAAAATGGAAATTTTTATAATAAGGTTTGCAGACACTTTAATCATTCATAATTCAGTTTTCCTTCATTTACACAGATAGTACTATTCCAAGTGTAATATGAAAGTGAATTATATTAATTATTGAAAAAATTTTATATTAATCATTGATAAAATTTGAAGAGTGGTACAGTTAATGTTGATATCAGAAAACCAGCCATTCAATCTCAAAATTTCACTGATCATGCTACGAATACAGTTGGTATTATACATGGTATAGATTTACGTACAAGTATATTATTACGTACAGCAGGAGAATGCCTCGTCTTTTGACTTTTATATTATGTGCTTCGTTACCTGACGTTCTACATATATGCACATTAAGTAATTTTTATTTTTTAGAAAATCAAAGTATCGGCAGAATTAAGCCATTCAAAAAACTGTCTGTTTCATTTTCAGTCCACATATTTTTCAAATTAAAAAAAAAATAGGTGTGCTTATTTTATAACTAATGTTTATTACATTGTTGCAGCGGTCTCAAACTCAAATTGTACGCAGGCCAAATGCAAAATCTGAAAGTAGTAGACGTGTCATAATTAAAAAGAAAGGAACAAAGACAGAAAAAGACTTTTTTTTTCTTTCTTAACGAAATAAAATTTGTTAATTAAATTTAAAATTATGAACTACATATGTTTCAAAACGTACATATAAATGTAAAGCAAAACAATTCAAATTTATACTTATTTTCTCCTTAAAATCTTAAAGCTAGTACCTGTAAAAAATTTCTCTTCGTCACAATTTGTAATTTAAACTTATTGATAGCAAAATATTAAGGTTTTCAGATTGACGTTTATTCAAATAATTGTAATATATTGAAGTTATCACCAAATAATGTACTTTTAACTTAAAAGAAATATACTAAAACTTCCTAAGAGGGACAAAACTTGAAAATAAACTATAGAATCTATTCTCTTTCTTTTATTTATTGGATTTTTTTAGGCCGTGTATAGAAAAAATAATATTTTTATGCAAATAATTATAAACTTCTTTGTTTCTTAGTAAAGCTTTCACCTACAACCCCTTATGGAGTTTCGATTTTCATTTGAAGGAAAATTACTAAAAAGTATCTTCATCCCAAACTGTAAATACTCATCGGCAGTCTGGTTCTTTTCGTAGTATTATTAATTTTAAAATAAGAAAAAAAACATTAAAATGCAAATGTACTCCCAAACAATGTGATAATTTTAATGCAAAAATTCATACCTGAGACCATTTATCTCTTTCAATGAATACTAATAAAAGTAGCCTGGATCTTCAGATTTTGTATAAGATTTATATCACAGTGTCAATTAATTAACTCTATTAACTCTATTTCTACATTTTCAGGAGAGCTGCGTTCGTTTTTGGTACTCAAAATAATGTAAAAACGGACTCCAAACCATTAAACTATTTTCTTCAAATTTCCTTCATAATAAAGCTAATTAATTTAGAAAAAATATATTCGCGGGTTGCATAAAATTGCTTCAGGGCCACATCCTACCCGACAGTTTGATACTACTTGCATTACAACACGAAACTTTGAAAGAAGCCAAGAAATAAAAAAGCCACCATTAAACTCAATATGCAGTACAATGCAAAATTTCGAAGCAGAATACTCGCCTTTGTCTAACATTTACGCCTAAAATGTAATATTTGTGCCAAATTCAATGATAGATAACGAAGACTGATTTTCTCCATTTAAATGCGATAAAAGTACTACATTCTTTTACGGAAAATTCGAATATACTTACATATTGCGAGAAAAAACGGAAAACGTTTTTGCCTTTGTCCTTGTAAAATATTACTTCTTTAATGAAGCTGATATTCACGCAGCATGCAGAGGGGAAATTAGAGAAAACACCGCAGAGCGCAGTTCATTTTCTGACTCTAAATAAAATCGATGATTCAATAAAAAGCTGTGTATTTTTAAAGTTATTCATGATGATTTTATTATTCCGTTAAAACAAAATAATTCCTTTTTTTGCTATTTCAAATTTATAAAGATAGTTTAAACAGGTTATTTTGTCTCTTTCGTATGAAACCGCAGGAGTCATTTTTCTTTTACTGATAAA
Organism: Stegodyphus mimosarum; assembly: GCA_000611955.2. Classification (NCBI taxonomy): domain Eukaryota; kingdom Metazoa; phylum Arthropoda; class Arachnida; order Araneae; family Eresidae; genus Stegodyphus; species Stegodyphus mimosarum. Next base: position 425,209 of record KK121306.1, read on the forward strand.
ACATTGCACAAAAAATGTACTTCAAGGCGGGAAAATGTTATAAAATTAAATGTTGCAAATTATATAAACCTGCTCCCAAAACATTACAAATGATTATTGGAACAGCATATGTTGATGCATTGTTATCAAGGAATTAAGTATACGAGTCGTACAAACACTTTAATAGTGTGCGCGAAAGCTTTGAAAATGAATCGAAGATAGGGTGCCCTTCAACTTGAAATAATGAAGAAAAAGTGGAGAAAATCCGTTCTTTGGTAACACCCGTTAAACGCGTAACAACTCAGTAACTTTCAGCTTTGTTTGGGATAAGGGAAGAAAGCTGTAATTTAATTTTAATTGAAAATAAAAATGTGAGGAAGGTTTGTACTCAATTGGTGTAGGATTTTGATAGAACAGAGAAGCAAAGATATAAAGGCTTGCTGTGTAGATTTTCTGATTCCGGAGAGACAGGATAACAATTTCTTAAAGTGTATTATCGTGGGAGACCTGGTGTCTACAATTCGACTCAGAAGTAACAAGACAAAGTACACAGTGGAAAGGACAGGCTTCTCCCATTAAAAAAAAGCAAGGATGTCGAAATCAACAACTAAGGTGATGCTGGTTGCCATTTTTGATTAAAAAGGACTTTTTCGTTACGAATTTCTCACTGAAAAATCAATCAAGGAATCAGTATTTTTGCAAGTAGGTGCATTCAATTAAGAAGAGAAGTAAAGTAAGTTAGAGAAATAACCTTTTATTCTGGCCAATAGGGGTACGTTTTCTAAGATATAAGCACAGCTGTAAGTTAAAATTTAAAAATTAATAGCGAAGCATTGTTTGCCTATGTAAACTGCGCTTGTTGATAAAGCTTCCTACCTACAGGAGAAACGGACATCGTACTGATTATTCTTCCCGCTACAGGCATATCAAAGTAACGTTACGACATGCATTACCTAACATATTCTCGCTTTGAAATTTCGAAAATTTTAGAATACATACAGTGACACATGAACATTTAAAACACATAAAAAATATAAAAAATATGTATGCAAATAAAAAGTAAACACAAAGCACATTACAAATATAAATAACAATTAAAATATTACAGAAATTTGAAAACTACGGTTGGAATGCGCTTTAGCCCACTGCTTGGCGGCGGTTGTTTTTGCATGAGCAATAAACGCGCCAACATGGGTAACTCCGTATATCCGCCAACATGGCTGACTGTTTGTACGTTGCCTACATTGTGCAATTCGCTGAAGTTTTTTTAAGTTTAAAAGGAACGTTGTGCACATGGCATTTTCTTGTAATTTATTTTCGTTATTTTAGCTTATTTTGTTCATTTGTGCACGTTGCCTACATTGTGAAATTCGCTGAAGTTTTTTTTAAGTTAAAACGGAACGGTGTGTACATGGTATCGTTTGTAATTTTAATGCAGTTTTAAAAAAAATTCCTTCTTTCTTCGATGCCATTTTGGTTACGTTTTCGCGGAGAGTGTCGGGAATGTTATGTAACGGCATAAAATGTGTAAGTATTACAAAATAAAATATAAATAATTAATTTAAACCTGACAAATATTTAATGATCATAATGTTCGTTTTGCATATTATTTTATTATCTTTTTGTGGCAACAGTTTCCATACTAATTTATGCTTTAGAATTCTATGTTTTGTTTACAATAGGTTTTCGCGGAGCGTGTCGGGAAGGTTGCAATTGCAAAGACGTTTCGCAGAAACGCGCCGAATTGGCGATTTTCAAAACATCGCCAAGCAGTGGGCTAAAGCGCATTTTCACCAAAACTACTATTGGGATATATACCAAACTTATAATTTTCATGAACAGACAAATTATCATTTACTGATAATAAACAAATTTGAGTGATATCTCTTTTTACCACTCCGCGAGTTGTTTTGACGTACACAACTCTAACAGCGTTGTCCGCACCTTTAGCTAAACTTTCAACGCAGCCTATTTTGCCCTTAAGAATAACCATGGCGTTGGACTTAACATTATTCTATAGATACATCTATTTGTTTCGCGTCTTTAAATAAGTGAGGTAATCAACTGACTATTGTTTCCTGATACATTGAGCAAATATTATACTTCTTAGCTACTTTGTTAATTAATTGCCCGGTTTATCAATTACTGTTTGTTCTGCAACCAATGAGGAGGAATTCACGCAGTAAAAGCTATCATACGACTTGAATTTTTGTGCCTTAAGTAATTCAAAAAATACCTCACAGTCCATAAGTAAATTTATTTCACTTGGAATGGGAAATATAGGGTCAGCTAGTTTTAATTCCTCCATTTATTCCTAAAATAGAGAAATTGGCTTTTTCTTTCTTTCATGCCAAACAGCTGTGTACAAACTGACACGCAACTACCAGTATCCAAAATAGCCATTACTTTGATTTTTTCGCCAAACGAAATCTCATTACATAACATGGCAGTACATAGAAGAAAGCTGTCTGTTTTAAACTAGATAAAATTTACCAGCATCTTCAATAAATGAGGTGCCTGTAATATTTTTATTTCGGTTGATTGGTGGAAGTATATGCGATGACGACTCATCATTTTGAGCGAGAATTGACTTCGAAGTATTTATAACGTCAGAATTCGGCATGTTTTCATAGATTTCATTTGAATAACGTATTGAGGTATTGTTACTTGACGCGGCGGAATACTTGTCACGGAGCATATAGTGATTAGAGTTTTTACAAGCAATACAAACTCTCACAGTTAAGAGCAGAGTGGTAATTACTCAAGTAGTTATTGCAGAGTCTATGAGTTTTAACCAATCAAATTATAATATCTCTGTTAAAATTTATACAGTGATATAACAGATGATTAGATCGGATTTTACAAGCTACATATATTTTATATAAATCGTTAAAAAAGGGATATTAACCGTTCGTAAATTTGCTTTGATGAAATATCAACGCAACTAACCAGACACCACTTTTCTAAAAATTGTGAAAGTTCATCAAAATGCGGTACTTCATTTTCATTCAACAGGAGCTCAAATTGTTTTCTTGTTTCTTGGTCGATTTTTTCGACATCCACATTTAGTAGCAAAGCATTAGAAAATTTATCTCTTTCGCAATGCAAAATTTTCAGCGATCTAAGATTCTTATTTATATTATCTAACAAGTTTCGAAGCTTTTTGCTCAATCATGTTGGAGAGATTAAAAATTGAGAATGTTTTCAATGTGACAATCAACAGTAATTATAATTACAATAGAAGAGAAACACGTCAATGTGACAATCAAATTCGCTGAAACAATCTTGTATTTGGCGTACATTTACAAATGTAAATACAAGGTTGTTTCAGCGAGATTATTATTATGTTTTTGTACCTGTGCTCGAGCCTTGAATAGGGAACTGTAACTGACGATTGAGGTTTCCATAATTTTTATTTCTCCTTTTAGTGGTCGAAGATAGCGAAGCTTTTCGTTTTCAGAAAGCTTTGAATTTTGGTCAGTTAGTTTAATAAACTGGTTTTAAACAAGTTCTATTCCTCAAATTTTCCGTTGAAAGCAGGAAGAAGGATATTAAGAAGTCAAACAACAGTGAGTTATTTTTCTTTAATTAAGGAAAAGGGATTTTTGAAGTTTTATTGACATTTTTTTAATTGATCGTTGTTACTTGAATTCAAAAGAGTAGAACTGTCAGTATTTTGATTTAGATAAAAAGGATTAATGTCACTAATTTCGAGCTTATTAATCAAGCTTTCTAGACTTACCTTTGAATGTGGCAACGCATCGTCTAGCTGCGATAATGTTTTTTCAGTTTCTTCAAAATTGTTTTCGCTGACAACTTTATAACATTCCTCCTTTAGAACCTCGAATTTTCTTGGAGTTTCGAAATCACATCCAACTGAGTATGCAACTCGGGGATATTCTTGTTATCCTCACATATAGTAATATTCTTCCGCTGATTTTTTACGTTACCGTGAGTGCGGTTGACAGTTTGGATGACTGTTTTTGTTATCATTGTCCTCAAGATTGAAACTGGTTGATTTAATGCTTTGGCTCGATGATCAACTGTACGGAGGTACACGCTTGTTAAGAAACAAATACAGCAGACTGCAACTGAAAAATTTAAATTTCTTTTGAGACATTCTTTGCCTAAGTAAATTCCTCTTATTACAGGAGTTCCCCTGTTCTGTTTGCCGCTGCCGCTGTCGCCTCGTTTAGCTTGAAAAGCTGCAAGCTGTATATCGAACTTCCTTCCTAGAGCAGATACAGATATCGTACTGACTCGTTCTTGCCACTAGAGAGCATACATAAACAAGTTGCCGGAGGCATTACAATATACGTTACATAACAGTTTCTTTTATGAGATTTTGCTGGGCCTTACAACACTGGGTGAAAATGCGCTTTAGCCCACTGCTTGGCGATGTTTTGAAAATCGCCAATTCGGCGCGTTTCTGCGAAACGTCTTTGCAATTAATTGCAACCTTCCCGACACGCTCCGTGAAAACCTATTGTAAACAAAACATAGAATTCTAAACCATAAATTAGTATGGAAACTGTTGCCACAAAAATATAATAAAATAATATGCAAAACGAACATTACGATCATTAAAATATTTGTCAGTTACCTTTAAATTAATTATTTACATTTTATGTTGTAATACTTACACATTTTATGCCGTTACATAACCTTCCCGACACGCTCCGCGAAAAAGTAACCAAAATGGCATCCCAGAAAGAAGGAATTTTTTTTAAAGGGCATTAAAATTACAAACGATACCATGTACACACCGTTCCGTTTTAACTTAAAAAAAAACTTCAGCGAATTGCACAATGTACGCAACGTACGCAAATCAACAAAATAAGCTAAAATAACGAAAATAAATTACAAGAAAATGCACAGCGTTCCGTTTTAACTTAAAAAAAACATCAGCGAATTGCACAATGTAGGCAATGTGCACAAATCAACAAAATAAAATAAATTGCAAACGATACCAGCGTTCTGTTCTTCAGCTGAGCCAAATTATTTCAATAAAAGGCAACAAAATATAAAAATTAAGCAACTTGCACTTCCAATAAAGTAATAAATGTACATGTACATTCACTCACCTCTCTCAGCATCACAGCTAAATCCATACCGACTCGGTATTTAGCGAAATATAAGGTACGAAAATAGCAAACACTCAACACAAAAACACCGCATTCAAAGAATACAACGACAACTGAAATAACTACTTAAATTAACACGTAAGAATTTCGAATAAACCGCTACGTCATCTCACATTACCAATAAAACCGTTCTTTATAAAATAGGAAATACGCATGCGCGAAAACTACATGTTTCCGTAGCTTCAAAATACCCAGTCAGCCATGTTCGCGGATATACGGAGTTACCCATGTTGGCGCGTTTATTGCTCATTCAAAAACAATCGCCGCCAAGCAGTGGGCTAAAGCGTATTTGGGCCCAACACTGTCTTGTACAGACAGTATCTTGCTAAACTTTCAGTTGCAACGATAATCACCCACCATATTTTCCCGACTTATCGCTAGCTGATTTTTTTCCTTTTTTCAAAGCTTAAGATGACCATTAAATATCAGATAGTTGAAAGCGTCTCGGATATTCCATCAAATGTTACGCGCTTTTTGCGAACGGTTAGTTTCCAAGCCTATAAACAGTGTTTCGATAATCCGAAGAAACGTTGAAATAATTGTATAGACACCTATGGCGATTATTTTGAAGGAGACAAATTTATTGGAAGGCTAGTAACCTTTTTCTTACTTATAATACATTACCATGAAACTTTTTTGGGCGCACCTTGTACATGCTTAGACTGTTTATACATATTCCTCCTTATGCTTCTAGTTTAGTTTACTCGAAAGTCTTGAACTTTTAACAGTCACGTAAACACTATCCATAACTAGTATAAGGAAAGCCTTTAAGTTGCTGATTTAAAATATTATTTCATGTACATTCGAGGTTCTTCAGTATTTATCAGAACAAATTTGAACCAAAAAGAAGTTTTATTTTCTGTTTCATATTTATAAATATACACTTGAAGGAAACTCTTAAAGGATATTTTATATCCATAATAATGCTCTTTCATATGATAGCTTTGATTTTCGCTATTGGAGGAACTGAACTGCAGTTTTTGATACTTGCTTCTTGAGACATTTGGACCTATCCCAGCGGCACCATGAACGGAAAAGAAGGCTGAAATAAGAGTCCATAAAAAGGAACTGAAGTTGCTGTTTTATGACAAACCGAATTTGAAGACGATTTTCTCTGCAATAAAACAACCCAAATCTTTTCAAGAGTCTAAAAAAATGCAACAAACTCTAGTCCTTTTCAAGATCTTTTATTTTTGTCTTCGAATCGAAGGCTTTCTGAAATAGTACCAAAAAAATTTGGAACATCATTTTTTTTATTCAAGGTACTCAGAAGTGATAAAAGTGGTAGTAATGTTCGATAAGTACAAGTTTTATTTATGAATGGAGTGTTTATATTCTCTGGATGCAATGTTTTTTAAAGAAGAAAATTTCTGACTGTTAAAAGTTTACAAAACACATAATCTACTGTTCTTATGCACAGCAGATTTTATTGTGACAGTAGTTTAATAAAATATAGCAAAGTATCCGTTAAAGTAATAAAAGATTAGACTTCAATTAAAAAGTTCAGTATTGCTAAAAGTATTATAGTTGTAGGCCTTAACTATTTGGGCACATTTATTTCAGAATGGCAAATATTTCTGTAAAGTTTTAATCGTATGATTCACTTAATAGCACAAAACAGGCAATATTAAACAGGATCTATGAATGAGTGAATTAATTCACTGGAAAAAAATAAGTAAGTTTATTTATGCACCAAAAGTTATGGTCGTAGGAAATTAAATATAACACAATTAATCTTAATACAGAGTTTAAAGCACACATGAAGTTGGAGAAAAAATTCTTTGCATTTTTGATGTGAACTCTTTAATATAAAAAAGAGAGAGAAGAGATTGCTGTGGCATTTTTCCTTTATTTCCTTCCTGATGGATCATTTATAAATTTAAAAAAAATATTGTACGGCTATTCACGAATTTCATCTAGATAGCCTAATGGTCAAACTCTTAGCATTTAATTCAAAACCTCTGAACTACAGCTTGTAGGATGTAATTGTGTCTGAGCAACTAACTCAAAGGGGTAACGAACATCGTATCAGCTAATGAATTAAATCAGCGCTTGACCATTCGTGAAAGGATAGAACTGTGTTCATCTGCAAAAACACAAAATCTCAAAAATTTCTTTTTGTGTTCCTAATAATTTATCGCAGTGTGACAGCAACCAATAAGCTTATTATGTATGTATATTTTTACTCTACTAGTTCCTTGTATGGCTAATTTTTTTTAATCGCTAGATTTAAAAATGAGATGCCCAATGAAAATATAACACGTGAGTTTTGTTTATTTTATTTAATTATGGAAAAGTACGCAAGAATATCTATCTAAGAGAAGCGATACCTTCTTGAAGGACTTTCTACGGGAAACTGGCTTGTACATACGTTACACATAGGGAAAAACACGAAAAAGCCCATACAGACAGACCGCTTGCCTAGGAACGAACCCAGGTCGGAATTACAAGCGTTGAGCTACTTTACTGCCCGGCACTTGATGGGTACAATATCTAACACACGAGAATAAATAGGAAAACAACGATGTCCATAACGCAGCCGATGCCTAAATCACGGCAGAACGGTTGAATTGAGTTAGTGAGCCATTTATGTGCTATCACGTGTATTATTAGCTTAAGGTAGAATAGTATGTCATTAACGTTCTCAGGATGCCATCTAAAGGTTCCCGTCAAGAAGAGAGGGTATGACCGATACATACAGAACAAGATCTGTTTCATTTTTATGCATCACAGCAGAAAGTTACTTAATTCAGTTACTTAATAGAAATATGAAGTTAAAAATCGACAATATATTGCAAAATAAAACCACGTTTTTTCAAAATTTCACAGCTTGTGATTTTCCTGTTCCCTAGGAATTAATATTTTTACGTACTTTTACACTGAAGAATTATTAAACACTACGTCTAGAGCACTGAAATTTATTCTGAATTAAAAATAAAAGAAAGATAATTACCTGCATTTAGCCTGGTTTAATACATTTTTGAGTTGTGGACACTATTTTGATTAATTAATAGATGGCGCTTGCGTTTCGTCTTAAATGTGACATGCCTTTTGACTCTTCAGAGGCTCACCACCGGCAGCTCTATAGATAGACATATGCTTGACTTGACACACTAGTTGACTAGGAACAATCAAGTTCCTATCAAAAGCTTCAATTGTTAAAGTATTTGATCTTGTCTGATTAATATGAAGCTAAACCACTGAATATTGTAATAAATGATTTGTAAATAGTGTAAATATTAAAATTTTCGTTTTAAAAATTATTCGATGTTGATTTCTATAAACCCTTGAATTTTGAACAACTGGTGCATCGGCCGGGAAATAGGATTTAGCGCATAGTAAGTGTGTGAATATAGCCAAGGTAAGGCTACATTTTCTATTTTGTAAAGTAGAACAATGGCGAAAGATTCTGTCGTTAAATTAAAATCGAAACGAAAAGTTCTAAGGACCACCGGGTCCAAGATTCTAAAAATCGAAACGGAATTAAATATGGAAGAAGTAAGTAGTACATGTGTACTAGAAGAACATTTAGATTAATTAATCATGACATCGAAACCTCTGAGTCATATGAATATTCTTAACGAAACCGCTAAAGATTCTTAAAACGAAAGCAATAAATTTACTCATCTTCCAAAATTTTATGGAATTTATTTCTATAAATTTTATGGAGATTACATACAGTGGACAAAGTTTTGGAATTCTTTCAAAATAGCAATCCACGATGACGAATCTTTAACAAAATTCGAAAAATTTAATTATTTAAAATTGTACTTATGCGGCAACGCTGAAAACGTGATAGAAGATTTCTGTATTTCGGAACCAAATTACGATGAAGTTGTTGAAATATTTAAAATAATTTGGCAGGAAAGATAACATTATAAACTCACACATGCAAAAACTCTTGAACCTTACCCCAGTAATTAAATCCAGTGGCACTTTAAAACTTTGCAAACTTTGTGACATTATGGAAACTCAAATACGCAGCTTGAGATCATTAGAAGTCACACCGGATAAATACAGTTATATGTTAATCCCGGCGATAATGAAAACACTACCTTCTGGTATACCTTTAGAGTTTAATTGTAAAACGGATTCATCTTCCTTTTTTAATGTCGATTAGTTATTGCAATTCGTTCAATCGGAATTAGAATGTCACGAGAGAAACCATCATTTGCTCTCTACTCATAAATCAGGAAACACCTCTTGTATTTATAAAGAGAAGAAGGGGTGGAAGGAGAATATAACGTTATCCGCCTACCAGCTCTGGCACCACCAGGTAATGAAAACAAAACTACTAATTGGGGTCTGTTTTGGAATACATCCAAACATGTTACTGAAAACTGTCAATCATTGACTGCTGATGAGAAGAGAAATTTATTGCGTAAGCACGGAAGGTGTTATGCTTGAAATTGAAACACTGCATAAAAGAATGCAAAAGTGATGTCGTTTGCTCCAAATGCAAGGGCAAGCATAACCGTTATACACTCACGTTTGTGAAAATTGCAACACCATGAAGGACTTATGCGAGTGAGCTGAAATTTTCAGGAAATGCAAAGTAGCGCATGATATGCAAATGATTAGAATTGCAAATCCGTAGCGCATGCGTATGCTGAGCAGCGCCCTCTGAACGGCTGATGGATCCGAATAAATAGACGGCTGTAGCGAGGCGTGTATGGTTATCGGTGGTTATCTGCTAGTGGTAAACGTTAACTCAATCTGTACTTATGCCTCCTCGACGAAAGAGAGCGAGATTTGAACAACTTACAGAGTTTGAACGAGGGAGAATCATCGGCCTTCGTGAAGCTGGATTGTCGTATCGTGCAGTAGCCTCTCGTGTGCAGCGTAACAGCAGCACAGTGATGCGCGTTTGGAAGCAGTGGACGGACGAGTGTCGGACAACTCGGAAATCCGGGAGTGGACCCCGAAATGTGACGTCAGCTCGCGATGATAGACACCTGGTCCGCATGGCGCGGACGGACCGTACAGCTTCCTCTAGACAATTGGCAGCACTGTGGTCAATAGCTACAGGTGTTTCATTGTGTGCTTCATCAATTCGTAGACGTCTGCTGCAGTGTGGACTGCGCGCACGGACTCCTTTATACAGGATCCCCCTAACGCACGACCATCGCCGCCTGCGGCTACAATGGGCCAATCAGCATAGAGACTGGCGTGCTGATTGGCAGCATGTCGTGTTTTCTGACGAATCCCGCTTTAATTTGTGGTACCATGATGGCCGCATTCGTGTCAGACGCTATGCCGGTGAACGCCACCTTCCGGAGTGCATTATCGAACGCCACAGTGGACGAACACCCGGAGTTATGGTCTGGGGCGCCATAGCATATCATAGACGATCTCAATTGCTACGAATTGTGGGCAATCTGAACAGCAACCGGTATATCCGTGAAGTTCTACAGCCCGAAGCTGTTCCCTTCCTTCAAAGCTTGCCAGGCGCTGTATTTCAACAGGACAATGCCCGCCCTCATACTGCTCGGATTGTTAAATCCTTCTTTGCAGCGCAGCAGGTACAGCTTCTTCCTTGGCCTGCGTGTTCCCCGGATATGTCGCCAATTGAACATGTGTGGGATGTCATTGGTCGGCGTCTTGCTCGTGATCCTCGTCCTGTTGCGTCTGCAGACGAACTTTGGGTACGCGTACAAACGATATGGAATGCTCTTCCTCAGTCAGACATTCAAACTTTGTTTGACTCCATGCCACGTCGTGTAGCAGCACTTATTGCGGCACGTGGTGGCCACACAAAATACTGATTCTGATCTCTTGTTCTTGTTTGTTTGCTTTGAACATTTAATCATTTATTTGTACCACTACCACTCAACTGTGTATTAAATTGCATTCAATTATGACGATTCCTTCTTGGTGTTGCAATTTTCACAAACGTGAGTGTATATGCTTATATAAGCTTTCGGGCTGAGAAAGAACTAAGGCCCAAAATAAAGTGTACAAGATTCGCGCGTTCTTTCAGCATTCTCTCGGAACAAAAAAGTATTTCGCTTCAAACGCGTTGCGTAACACTCTGAATAAATACGCAATCGGTTTTAATAAGGGCCCTGCTTGATTCAGGTAGAATGAGTTCTTTCGTGGAAAAAGAAATCGCGGATAAATTGCAGCTTTCTATCATTCGAACAGAGACTCTTTCAGTGTTTACGTTTGGAAATAAAGCATCCATTAGGACAACATTTAACGTTGTTAAGATAAAATTAGAGAACAAGGAAATACCGAATTCGAAAATTGAAACTGAGGCTCTCGTGACTGAATAAATTTCAAGTTCTGATTTACCACCTCCTAATGTGAATAAACACATTATAGGCAAACAGTAGGTTTACAACTCGCAGACTCTTGGGATTGTAAGGAAAAAATAACTCTTTTAATAGGAGCTGATTATTGTTATGATATAGTGACTGGGAAACTTAAGCGTTTAGACAAACATTGAGTAGCTGCAGAAACGCTATTCGGTTGGTCTCTGCTAGGTTACACTAAAGATAAAATATACACTTCTACAGCCTTTAATATCGTAGTTGAGGAAGATATAAAATCTGATCAGATAACAAAATTTGGGAGCTTAAACGTTTAGGTATAAAACCTGAAAACGGATCATCTGATCCATTAGAAGGTACTATAATGGGAAAATTCGGATAGGAAATTTTATACGAAAATTCTCGTTACAAGGTTAGGCTGCTATGGAAGTCTGACAGAAAATATGAATTACATGATAATAAAGCGGTTGCGCTGTAACGATTTGAGAAACTTATAAAGAGATTTCAGAATAACCCTGAACTTTTTGATTCGCCCCAGACAGTTTTACAAGATTATTTACAACAAAACATCACTGAACTAGTTGCAGACACTGTCGATAGTGAAACTCAAATCACATTTTATTTGCCTCACATCGTTCGCAGTCATCAAACTTCTAGTAAACTACGTATCTTATTCGAAGCGTCTTCATGTAGACTCGGTGAAATTTCGTTCAACGACTGCTTACACATTGGTCCAAATTTGTACCCTGACATTTTTTGAACTTCTATTAACCTTCCGGTGTCATCCTGTAGCCTTTACAAATGACATAAAGCAGGCTTTTCTGCAAGTAGAACTAGATGAGAGAAACAGAGACGCAACACATTTTTTGCTTACTAAAAACACCCATTCGATGATACACACAATTTCGCAACTTACCGAATCACTCGTGTGTTATTTGGCGCAAATAGCACTCCGTTTTTGTTGGCTGCAACCATTAAGTACCATTTGAAACACTATAAGGAAACCTACATTGCCACTTGCGAATTTCTAAATGATCACATTTATGTAGATGAAATCATTGGAGAACACCAAAATGTTGAACTTGCTTTCAATTTTCTTCAAGTTTTTGTCTGCATCAGCATTTTCAGAGATGCTAGTATAATTCTATAGAAATGGCACACCGATTCTCAAGAACTGCGCGAGTCGTGGATTAAAGAAGGTACTGAATCTAAGGAATCTCCTCAAATTGCTGAAGCTAGGAATCCTCGAGTGAAAGTATGAGGAGACGCTTGGGACAATCAAAATAACTCCAGTTACTTTCATGTCAAAAATTTGATAACATTGCAGTCAAAACAAGTTAATATTAAACTTTTTGTCTTTCGAGCGATAGGACGAAATTTTGATCATGTAGGTATATTATCGCCCTTTGTACTTAAGAGTCAAAATCCTATTGTGACAAATTTAGGTACTTGCTTTAGATTGGGATGCTGAACTACCAGAAAATTTTCTCTCTGTATGGAAAAATAGTGCAAAGAAGTTTGCAATTTGGAAGAATTCGGTATTCCATGATATTATTTTTCTGCAGTCGGTAATAGTGATGTGGGAAAGACTGTTTTTCTGACGTTAGCAAAACGGCATATGGTACAATAGCATATCTGTGTATAATTTCCAGTAAGGAACAAATATTTACGGTTTTTATAGCTTCCACGACTAGAACAACTCTTCCAAAACCGATCACACTACCTAGGTTGGAACTCATGGGAGCCCTTTCGTCAGCTAAATTAGGCACTAGCATTATTAAAGTTCTCAAGTTACAGCTTTCTTTTTTTCTGGATTGATTCGAAAATCACACTTTTATGGATAAAAGACTGTGCGAAGAAATTTAAGCTTTTCGCTAAAAATCGTATTCAAGGAATATAACTTTAACATTCCCAGAAAATTGGCATTATTGCCTCGGTAAATGTAACTCAGCTGACTTGGCTTTGAGAGGAGCTAACCTTCATGAGCTGGAAAACAATCCTATCTGATTTGAAGAACCAGAAAGGCTTAGAATGTCGTCTGAATTTTGGCATCGACAGAATGAAGAAACCCTATCGTTCAGGAAGAATTAGAATACCGCAAGAAGATTAATGATATTTATGAATTTGTGTACACAGCGGTTGAATGAAGGCTGACAGACATCTCAAAATATAGTAATTTAAGACAAGTTTTGAGAATAACTGGTTAGATGAAGCGATTCATTGGTAAAATTGAGAAAAAATCTATTTCTCAGTTCCATTAATAACTCAAGAATTAGTAGATGCCGAAAATGATTGGATTCAACCTGAACAAAAATGCTTTTATCCCAAAGAAATCGAGTCTATAGAAGGCAAACAAAGTTCGAAAATCATATTTATATCTTTTTATTCCATTTTTAGACCAGAACGGGATACTGAGAGCAGGTGGAAGATTAGAGCATTCTAGTTTGTCACATGTTGAAAAACATGCGGCAATTCTTCCAAGAGATTACTGGCTAACGAATTTGGTAATAAAAAGTACACATGTTAAACTGATACACCGAGGAGTGAGTAGCAAAGACCTTAGGTGAAATTCGTAGTCGTTTTTTGGATCCCAAAATGACATCAGTTTGTCAAAAAAATAATAAGCAAGTTTCTTATTTGTAAAAAATATTCATTGAAATCTGCTGACCAGACCACTTCTCAGCTTCCAGAAGATAGAATCAATTAGACACCGCCATTCTATGTGTATGGCATCGATTTTCCTGGACCGATTTACGTAAAAACGTCGAAGGGAGTCAAAAAGCTTATGTAACATTATTTATTTGAGCTATCACTAGAGCTATGCATCTGGAACTTTTATGAAATCTTTCTACGAATTCTTTCTGATGGCATTCAAAAGATTCACCTCTAGGAGAGGCAATTGTCGAGTAATTTATTCGGGCAACGCAAAAACGTTTAAAAGTGGAAAACGGAACTCGAAAATATCTCTAGACTATTGTCAAATGAGAAATTCCAAGATTTTCTATCGAATGAGAGAATCGATTGGAAGTTTATAAAAAACGAGGGGCTTGGTGCGGAAGCTCCTATGAGAAATTAGTAAAATCAATGAAAGAATGCTTAAGAAAATTCTGGGTAGAACTTTGCTAACATCTGAAGAATTGTCAACGGTTTTAGCACAAGTGGACGCTGTTTTAAATTATTGTCCATTGACCTATGTATATAATGACCACAAGAAACCATTGCCTTTGAAGCCAGCCAACTTCTTGATTTTCGGAGGAAAATATTCTACACTACCTATCAACTTTAACTCCCTTGTTAAAGATGGCCCTACCAAGTACTCTCTGACTAAAAGAAAGATTTATCAAGATTTATTAGTTAGAAATTGTGGATTAAATAGAAAAAATCAATATATAATGGATCTTTGGACAACCCATCAATTAGAGAATCTCGACTCTTATGATGATCTAAAAGCTGATGACCTTGTATTAATAGAAGGCAACAACAAGTGCAAACTTTTGTGGAAGTGTGGCAGAGTGATATACGTTTTTCGTAGTCGTGACCGCAAACTTCGTTCTTGTGAACTAAAAATTGATGAAGGAACAATAATAAGACGATCAGTGCAACTAGTATATCCCTTAGAACTTTGAAACCAATTTTTTATTGTTTATTAATAAGAGTTGATTCAATATGTTTTTATACGATTGTTTATGTTTTCTATTTTAATTTCATATGATTACGAATAGCTTAGGTTTACTGAAGTAGTGTCAAAATTATATTTGATGTTAACATTCATTTTTATAGAATTTATCATACTCTTCTTAATATTTAGTATAATGATTATAGTTTGAATATATTTTCTATTCATTTAATATACTTATTAATTGTTTTATAATTATATGTCAAAATACTTGTGGATATAAATTTGATTATTGTTAGATTAATGTGAACTCTTGACAGAATTCAGGTGGGGACTACGTGGAAATTATTTTGATTATTTAATAGATAGCGCTAGCGTTTCGTGCTAAACGTGACATGCCTTTTAACTTTCCAGAGGCTCACCACCGGCAGCTCTGTTTGTACATACGTACTTGACTTCACACACTAGTTGACTAGAAACAAAGAAGTTCCTATCAAAAGATTCGATTCTTCGATTTTTAAAGTATTCGATCTTGTCTGATTAATATAAAGTTGAACCACTGAATACTGTAATAAATGATTTGCAAATAGTATAAATATTAAACGTTTCAGTTTTTAAATTATTCGATCTCGATTTCTATCAGCCTCTGAATTCTGAACATGAGTACTAAATGCATTGCAAATCCGAGTAATTATTATATATCTGGTAATTATGCAGATATTAATAAAATATATTAATATATATTTTTGTTTCAAAATGCCTTTTCAACACGTGTAAATTATGTACAGATATATGTTCCTTTGAGTGTCGAAAGAAAATCAGATGACTTTTCGAGCTGCATATTTTTTTAATTGAACATAAGTCTAAACTTTTATTCTTCCCAGAGTTGAGGACTTCAGAAGTTCAAGGCAGTAGAATAAAAAATTGGGAAATTTTATATGCTAATGTATTAGAATGAGAACAAATTGGAAAAAATCCTAATCAGTTTCATAGTGAACACTTTTACACGTTTTACCTAATTATATCTAATTAGGAGATAGCTCGGACCAATTTTCTTGTGTTAGAAATAACGGAATTTATACTTCAAGAACTCGATGATTAAAAAATATTCAAGAGAATGAATTCCAGACCTCATTAAAAGAAGCATTTTTGTAATTAGTTGCTTTTTGAAAAGAAATCCAGTATTCCTAAAATATTTCCTCTAGTAAAGAGTGGAAAAGAAATTCAAGGGAACATATGGTTACATCTTTTCTCAAGAGGTAGCTTTTGTGATATTATTTTTGTCTTTTATTTCTGAAGAATATATTTCTCCAATTAGCAACAAAGTTATTTTTTCAAAGAAAATGCATTTTCTTTATAATTAAAATATATTAATATTTGAATCATATTAAGCTTTCCAAAATCTTATATTTTAAGAAATCCAAGTCAAAAATAAACATTTATTTTCATGAAATATTATTCAAGTCACGAATGATCACTCATTCTGTAAATGAATGCATCAATACAGTTTTCAATATTTGCTTTTTGGAAGAACTCTTAACTTCAGAATGTTATATTTTTAGGAGTTATAGAAGAAATTAAATCACTCATTTTCATGAATAGTAATTCAATGTATAAATTACTTCTATTCCACGTATCAATAAAAATATTATGCATAGTTATTCCTACCTTAACTTTGTTCCAGGAACCTTTCTAACTAATTCGTAATATATAAATAGAGTCTTTTAAAAACAATGAATAGTTTTAAAGCTGTTTATGTTTTAAAGTAAGCAATAATATTTTAAACGAACATGCAGCAAATTTAATTTGGAAGACTAAATCATACGGGCAAAAATAAATCGGTTTGAATATTCACTTCAAAAGGAAGAAAACGTTTTTAATAAATATGAGGTATTTTTAATTATTTTAATGCTTTTGATACTATTGAAATTTAACAAAAACATTTTGATATACACAATATTATGAAATCAAATATTCCGAAGTTTAGGATAATTTAAGTAAGAAATATTAATTGAATAATAATCTAAATAATTATACATTCGAAGTTAATAAATAAATTTAGTGGTTAACGTTCTTAGCCAGCATTCGAAACAACATTCATAAGGATTTTTACTCCTTCTGAGTGCATGAAGTTTTCAGACTTATAAAAGTACCTCCTTCTAATGTTCTGTCTAAGTATTATAAGTTTGCTAATTTGGTATCATTTCTACTTCTGTAGTCAATAAAATAATTTTAAAGCTTCTTCAACATTTCCCTATCAATTTTCTAAAACCATTACTTCACTTACAGAATATTTAACTTCGTTTTCACAATCCAAATTGTTATCTGTTATGTTTGAATGTTCCAAAATTTTTCGTTCAAAACCCATTCTGAAATTTGCGACATTTATAAAGCTCTGAAAGTTATTTTAAATGCTCAATCAGCTTTAAACACAAAGAGCAAATGGCACAGCACTTTATTCAAAAATTCCCAAATAAATAATTAAAAACGCAATTAAAATAAAGAATAAGTAAAAACTTAGAGTTCATCTTAAACAAATGTACCTTTTTTAAGCATCATAAAACATTACAGCTTTAGGAAAACAGTAGGCCTGCCTCCAGGTACAAGCGAGACTGACCGGTGCCTGGAGCATTCATCTTCGAGGGTCACCATATAAACTGCAAAAAAGAACCTAATCGACCCCTAAATTAAAGTACTTTGCTTTGAATTATTAATATTTTTAGTTTATACAGCGGGCTTGCTGTTGTTCTGGTGCTTATGGTACCAGAGGTTAAATACTAACTGTTCCAATTGAAACCTGAAATTAAATAATTTGCCTACAATAATATCAAAAACCAAATCTGATCATTGCGTTGTGGTTAACCTTTCCCAAAAACTAACCCGAACAACCCCTAAGACCAAGCAGGAGTACTGGTGTTAAGAACATTACACAAGACATCATAAGAAAATACTCTGAATCAAATATATATATATATAACCAAGGATATTTATTGCAGCATTATAAGAAAAATTTATTTCAGCATTATAAGGAAGACACGCAATCTTTCAACTTAATTTCTAGATCTATGGTACCAGGGTGACAACTATTTAAAATAATGCATTTAGAATTATTAATATATATTGCTATTTTCAGATATGCACTGAGATGACATTAAACAAAAATTTCACCGTAAAAATTAATATTAAATTTTCATATGCAGTTATCAAATTCTGCTGGCCAGCATCAAAATACACAGGAATTTAATGAATCACCGAGCATGGTGTCTTAAGTGTTTACCAATATTGATAAAGATTACTTCATTCAAAGAAAATTCTTAATTTACACAGGTAAAAATTACATACATCAATTAAGCAATCCCTTAGGCAGTTAGGAAATATTACATATTCATGTAGACCCGTTGGAGAAACATGAGTACATTTATTCCTACATTCAATTACTCAATTAAAGGTAAAGTAGAATTTAAATTTTTATTTGTTCCTTATCTTGCAAAAGTTAAGGTTAATTCTCAACCAAAGTAGTAGCAACTTAAAAAATAAAAAGGTAAAATTTAGATAAGTTAACAAATTTAATAATCTGTCTTAATTCATTATATATAAATAAATTACATTCCAAGTTAAAGTTAAAAGGTCCTAAATAGAGTAATAGTGCAGCAGTTGCTTAATTAAACAGCCTGGATTTAAGATCCAGCAGGAAAAATTTGGACTAAAAGTTAATTAGAATTTAATTAGAAATTAATTATGCATATTATTACTCCTTCCTTTAATAATTCATAACTGGAAAATTTTTCTTCAATTAATCAAATCAATTCAATATTTTAATTAGCCTTATTACTTAGGAGACATTTTCCCAGAACTTAGGTTGAAGGCAGTACAAAAATTTCAGGTGAAAATAGGAAACGGAATGAACATAAAATTCGAACTCGCTTGAAGGGAAGAATTTTTGACACTTAATTAAGCATTGCTATTGACAAACTGGTACTTCTAAAATCTTCTCCGGATGACCAATAGGTTGAAGTAAAAAAACGCATGACTCTCCACTGCACGTAAATCTTGCGAGCAGGAGATCAGGCTCATCCTGGCGAGTTGATGGTAGTACTCGGATCTAAGTGACGATCAGGAAGAAGCCGGATTAAGCTGGATTCAAGTTGCATCCACTATGGGGTTACCGCATTGATTCGATGAGAAAAAACAACATTCTAGACTCCTACACGGGGATGGTAAAGTGCGGAGGAGTAGACGTTCAACCGATCTTCTAGATGTACATCTTTTTCTTATTCCACATCTTTCCCCCAAATGGAAGCCAGCAAGACGTAAACATGTCCACTACAGGACACCCTGGGTCAACATCGGCTCTTCCAGAGGTAGAAAACTGCGAGTGCTTCTTACAGCTGCAAATCCGAGGCAAAAAGGGCTGAGCATGGCCTTGCACGCCGATTTTAATCGTCCAGAGTCCAGAATTTTCGAAAATTTCGTCTTGACTCACCAAATTTGGTGAATTAGTATGCGAATCTCGCCAAACACAAAACAGTGCTGCGAAAACTTAGTTTTTCCTTCTACACACCAAAAAAAATTCCACCCTCGCCACCCCCTTCGCCAACGGAAGAGGGGTGAGGGAAAGAATGCAACAACCCTACCACGCAACCGGACGCAGTACACGACCTTGGACGAAAGTGCTCGAAAAACACCCTTCTAGCAGAATAAATTTTTAGACACGAAATTCAACAATTTTAGCAATTAAATGGGCATAAATCTCCAACGGGGCGACGTACAGTCATGAAAGTAGATTCATAAGAAAGCTAAATTTTTTCTCTTCTAAGAGGTATAAATTTCAACCATGTGAATAAAAAGGAAGTATTTTTAAATTTCAAATATTACGCAGAAAGCAACCGATTTCCCATTGTCTCCTTTTCCCGAAAGCTATTACTATCGAACGCGTAACGTAAGAATGAGAACTCTGTTTAACTCGCATAAAAATAATCGATTCATTAACGTAAGCAATACAACTCGTGAAGAAAAATTTAGAATAAGAATAAATTAATGCATATAATTTTACTCACTCAATAATTAATTAACAAATAAACTGCAATTAACTACATATTAATCCACAATTCTAAAACTAACTAAAATCGCTACATAACACTGTACGGACTGCTTAAGGCAAAGAAAATGCTGGAATCAGGCCTGGCTTAGAGAACAAGGAATTGAAGATAAGCATAGGATTAACACAGGAAGTAGCAGAAAAGGAAAATATCTTAGAATTTGTATAAACCATTTTAAAGTACAGAAAGTCTATAGGTAAATAACGTGGTCATAGTGTGTAGCCTATTCAGGAGTCTAGAAAATGTACATAGAATAAATAATATATTTTGAGCTTCAAACATGGATTATATTTATTTTCGTTTTGCCTATGTTCATTTACTTATTTTGTCTAAACGTAAATTACTTAGAACTTTGCTTAGTGTGCTGAAACTCTTTATGTTTAACACGTGAATCTTCAATTTAGAAACACCTCCTGCAAGGGACAAGCAGATGGCGGTTGTTTATCCAGTTGATGTTCAATCATCGATACCATCAAAGTCTTAGCAGAAATGCTTTTAATAAATGATGAATGGCATTGCGTGAACTGACTATTCAGACTCAGTGTAGAACACACGTTTCTGTGAAATGGTAGAAAAATTTGGCTTTGATGGGAATGACAGGAGCAGGGCAAATCGAATGTTTTTACCCACAAGACAGCATCGCCTTCAACGTCTCGTCTTGACTCGCGAACATATGCACAATGATTGGAATAAGATACTTTTGCTCAATGTTCCATATTTCTAATTGTTTCGACCTAATGGCAATGTTCGTAAGTGGCGCAAAATCAATGAGTTTATGGATGTATCTTGTTAACAAGGACCTATGCAACAGTTAAAGTTCCATAAGTACGAGCGGTGTGTACCTGGTATAGATTGAGTCTTGAAATTGGACCCAACCTTGACGGGGAATTGATATGTTCAGCTGCTTTTCAACCCTTTATGAACTACACGTACCTCAAATAAGGGAGGATAATGCGCCGTGTCAGTGGACCAAGATTGCTCCTGATTGGTTTGAAGAGCATTCTGAGCATTTCCAGCATATGATTTGAGCATAATCGCCAGACAAGTACTCCGTGAAACACATTCAAGACATAATCTGCAGATCTTCAGCGGTGAAGATCCAGAATTTATCACAATCACACTTTTATAAGTAATTATCGAGACATCGTAGCTCAACAGAAGGCCGGATCAACAAATTCGAAGCCTTAAGCACATATAAGATCGTTGTGCCACCACATATATTTACGTTTTTTTTTCTCCCGATTCATTTTGTCTCGATCTTAGTTTATCTGCGCCATACATTCTTCCATGGTAAAAATGCCAATGAAACATTTTTGTAGTGCCGCCTTTCTTTGATACCCCAAGCATGTCCTTATTTTGCTGTAGTTTTAATGCTTAACCAGATCTGGCTCAGCATGGCTCTCGGGCACTTTCACAACTATTAGGGGCTCATGATATGCCGAACTGTTGTAGTGCGATGGGCTAAATATTATGTTAGAGAGGTACCCATGAGAGCCATAACCTGTTTTATTTATCACAATTATGCGAGTTTAAATATATAATATGCAAGTATGACCTTTTTAACATCCTCTGGGTTTTCTTCGATTTTTGTTTTGTAAAATTTTATTTTTTTATTAATCGCCAGCTATTATATTAATTGCTTGCATTCTAGCTGTTATGCATCATGCACTGCAGTTTCTTAATTTCAATAAGAAAATGACTGTGTTATTTAAAACCGTGTTGCGAAATGTGTTCCTGATTCCCATAAAAAATTTCGGTTAACAGCATGCCGATTTTGTTCATTTAGATTAAATTTCAGCGCCCATAAAAGCCTATTAGGGGGAAAAAGTACGCATTGTGTAAGGATGAAAATAATCTATTAATTGAAGTCATTAATGGACTAAGTGTGAAAACCATGCAACAGGAAAATTAAACTAGGAAATATCGTAGCTATTTTGATATTAAAAAAAATGTTCGGGCCTGTATTGCAGATAGTTCTAATCAACATTAGTTTGTTCCGTTTACATGGTTTCACTCTATTCTAAGAGTTTACTTCTAAAACATAAGGACAATCAGACAGCGTATCATCCCGAAGTAACTGCTAAATAAAATGACGCAAACTCAGAAGAAGGTTTAAACTAAATGTTTTTATTTACTCATCAACCTGACAGTTATACTATTTAGCAACTATAAGAGCGAATAACCACCCCTTCAACTTGGGGGAAATTCAGAGTAAATGCTCAGAGTATTCATTACATGCCAAGTAGTGCGTTCTTAATAAGCTTTGCTTCGTTCTCATTCTTTCACGAAGCAGCTATGAATAGCAAATCTAAACTTTGATTTAAGTAATTCAGTAATAGAATGATGTTACAGAGTGGTAGTCAGGGATAGTTGCCAAAGCCTTTTTTTCCAAATCTTAAGAACTATATGCTTAAATATATTAATTAGTTTTCAGCCTGGTGATATTCAATTTGAAAGTGGAAGTGAAAGGAAATGTCGAATAAAACGATAACTTCATAATTAACATAAAATTCTAAATTCGTATTATGCGCAATAAATGTCTTTGATTTCTCACTCTATTTTTGGTTGAATAATGTAAGAATAACATAAACAAGAGTAGTACGAATGACAGAATAAAAATATTTCGCACAAACAGTGGAAAAATGCAGAATTAGTGATACTTACGAAAAGACACAAAAATAGCAATGCATAAGACAGAATGCAAAATGTAAGATAAAGCAAAAAATGCTGCAATATGCATAATCAAAATGATATGTAATGACAGATGCAGAGGAAATATGCCAAATCTTACCGGAGAGAAAACGGTGTAACACCAGGCTGCCTGGGTTGACAAGAATACTACCCCTTGCCGAACAGATAGGCAGTTGCGAATGGTAAATCAGCAAGTAACTTTTAGAGAAATATAATATATTATTTTGTCAATATGATAACCTTTTTTATAGTATATTATTATTATTATTATTAAATAAACTGTGTAAGAAACTAATAAGCATTAATCATATGCATTTAGCGTAATGAGGCGTATGCAAATCAGATAAGTATCGTAGACATGTACAGCAGTCTGGGAAAGCTGGATAAAGGAAGAGCTGGCGACTAACCTGAAATGACAAGTTCCCAAACCAACAGAAAAATTCCGGAGAAAAGAACCCCTTAACGTGTGGAAGATCTAAAGAAAAACAAATTCAAGGGTGAAAGGAATATCCCGGCTAGAAACAAGCATCGCCGTGTCAATAACAAGATCTCGCAGCAGACAGCGCCAAGATACTTCAAGGAGGTGGCGGACTGAGAGATTACTACAAACAACCACCCGTCAAGAAAATTAAGAAGAGGCCTTCCGAAGTTGAAGATACGAATCAAAAATCGAAATAACCAAGAGTTTACAGACAAGTGTCGTCTACTACCAGTGTTCACAGAACTAGTCTGCCGGACAGTAAAAGGAAAAGACAAGATCTACCGCCAGTACACCCTAAGAGACGGCTCATCAGAGATGAAAAAAGGAAAAATCAATTACCACCAGGGGACGGGAAGCAGAGACGGAAAGTCTCATGGATGTACCAGATGGCCTGGACAGAATACTGCAAGGAACGTATGTCCGAATACCAAGCTTAAAAAAAACAAAGATAAATTAGTTTTTCTATAAATCTTTTCTGTTATGTAAAATTGCATGAAAATATTTAATACTAAGCTACATGATAAAAGCTATTGCCTCGATTGAGTTAATAAAATTATTTCAGCTTTATTTGGTGAAAGCACAAAGTATAGACTATTATAGAATTTTTATGTTATGTAAAGAACTAGTAGTTCGGTTTTCATTGTCGAAAGCCTATTTATGTTAACTCGCCAAAAGATCTGGCTTGATACAAGCAGCTTCGTATTAGTAGTTGTTAATGAAAATTTACTTTAGGTTCGCACTTTTGGCGAAGAAAATGATCCATTCAAGTAAAGTTTTCATGTTATTCTCTATTGTTTAAAATTATTTGTGTGTAAAAGGCTGAAATATCTGTTGCGTTAAATGATACTTTTAATGTAAGTTTAAAGCTTAAGAGCAGATATAATATGTATTTAGTGCTAAAACGTCAACAAAAGTGAATACATGCCAAGTTTAATGTAGTCAATTGAGTTCGCACAAAAGAAATTTTAGTTAAATCAAATCATGCGATTTTGAGCGAAAGCTTGGATGCGTTTAAAATGAATGTAGAAAACATTTTCGTATGCTTGTGCTTCGTAGGGCTCTCCGCCGACACTCTAATTAATTTTTATATTTATTAGCTCATGGAGAACTTAGAAATGAATTTAGGGTGTGTCTAAGAAGGTTGTTATGCGCTAACACTCGATGTGCGTTTAGATGGAGATTTTGTCCACTATAACATAGAACACTTGCGTTTTCACACCACACATTGTGCAGAGGCAAAAGGAGATTAAAGTTTAAAATTTAAGCATGAATCTGAATTGAATAACTGTGGCATGAAAAACAGTAATGTTCGGAAAAGCTGAGAAAGCTACGCTAAATAAAGGCTAGAACTTAACAAAAGACTGTACTGTGAATTTTACATGTTATTTAGAATCATGTATTCAGAGGTGTTCCTTCCAGATGACTGGAAGAAGCTGACTGAACCCCACATGAAAGATAACAAAGGATGTCTAGCACAGCTATGAAGAAAACATTTTCGTCTGTAATCATTTAAATTTTAGTATTTTGAATGTAAACGGGGCTTAGATCTTGTCAGTTGTAGAATTTATCACAGAATATTTAAATTTGGTAGCGCACGTAAGAAATGCAAATTCTACCAGTGGAAGAATAAGTTAAATATCGGCGTTCCAGTAGAGAGAGAGAGAGAGAGTCTGGGAAATTGCTGTGCGTGCTTATACGCAAACTTCTGTTTAGCAGTTACTGCTGGTTTGACGTGGCTTAAGTGCTATTATCTTGCTGCGACTAGACTCATCTACACTCTGTAGGCTACAGGATTATATGAGCCTGTAGCGTAATTCTTCTATTTGAGAACATCTTGAATTCTTAAGTTTGATTCTACTGTTTCAGTTCCCGCACAAGTTGACGCGTAGTATGTTTGAGTCAAGTTGACGCATTGTAAATAGGTTAAAGAGTTTAATAAAGGGCAGTTTTAACCCTTCCTCAGTGCAATCACTATTTCTAAAGATCAAGATTTTACACAACAGAAGAACAGTAGAACTTTACAAAGTCTGAGATACCTGTGGAACCAGCAGAATACCGTGTTGGTGTACTTGGTGCTGCTACTTGGAACGAGACCCTACCGGCTAAATTGAATATTATGTTGCTAGTGTTATTGGAACTATAGAAGTTCCATGCTCGGTATCTAGCGTTTAGGTCTCCACCTGTAATAATATGCGTTCCAAGTGTGAGTAGAGTGTTTAGGTCAGCCTCAACAACTGTGCGGAGTTTCGACGGTGGTATGTAAGTGGAGACAAAAATGTATGTTGTGCCAGTGTTTGTTGTAATGGAGATAGCTGTAGCCTTAATGGCTGAAAGCTGTGGAATTGCAATTTGAGGGTGGGGAATGCAGCGTTGACAAGGAGAGCTGTTCACCCGCCTCGCTGTCTATTTGTGGTAATATCCCTATTAGCTATGTACACAGTATTTGGCAATAAAGATCGGATAGGACGGGCCAAGCTTATGTTCCTGTAGGAAAAATAAATCAGGACTATACTCATTTATAAAATCCCTCAGCTCATTAATCTTACGAGACAAAGTGTTTGCGTTCCATTTAAATATGATTACAATACTATTGATAACACTACACATTATTGATTATTTTTGAATCCAATATGATAAATCTATACTTATAATGTGTACATAAGTATAATTATAAAAGTGATAGATCACAGTTTGGCAACTTTAATTATCTTGATCGTTACAGTGATTAGTAATCCTGGATGTCTGTCATTGTACTTGGGTTGCAATCCAGCAAAAGACTTCAGTAAATGTATATTGTCTATGTGGCACGGAGCTACTTAAAATACTGATGGGTAGAAAATCCTCCTGGAAGATTTAGTGGTGGAAAAAGGAGAGGTGGGAAATCCTCGAAGTGTTTTCCATTATTAACACAAAGTGGTACAAAACCGCGGTTAATTCTTAATCAAAAATTTAAATGAGCAAGTCTAAGTTTAATCGCTGTATGTTCTGTTTCACCTACTTATTACTAGATTCTAGGCGCAATTATTATAGGATATTTTACAAGGCTTCCCGCCAAGTTTACGAAAGGAACCCTACGCTGAATTCCCCTTTGAAAAACATTTAGTTCAGTCAGTGTCTACATTCTTAAATAGCTAAAATTAAACTTTTACTTGTTAGAATATTTAAATTTAATGAAATCCTTAGGCACAGGTAACCTTTGAATTGAGTCCAGTATTTCTACTTGTAATATAATACTGCAAGAAATATTACAACTTCCTAAGCTTACTTGTAAGGTAATTTACGTTCGTCTTTACTTATAAATTATTTACTCCCTCTTTACGGTGTGCCTTCGAGGTGTAATTAAAGCACGTCGGATTAGCAAACGAGAGGTCTGAAATTGGAATCCTGTAGAGGGCTTTGTTGATTCTTCGAGTTTCCTGGCTCTAGGAAATATCTAAAACGCTCTATAAGTAGTGCTTAAACTCAAATTTGGTTATTGATATGTCACCATCTGCTCCACTCTTCCCCATTAGTATTTTAACTAGGGAGAAATTAAAATATTTTCATTTACCACCTGCTTTTGGTATGAAATCGCAAGCACGTTCATCTAGTGACCGAAGTTTGAGGAGATTCAATCCTGACGCAGGCATTGCACATATTTCCTGTTTTTTTTATTTTTTCTTTTTATTTCCAAATTAGCAAAATTCCTGATATGAGTGGAAATCTGTCAATAACAGAATGCGTCTAACCAGAGCAAAAGAATATGAATTATTATTATAACAAGCCCTAAAATTCTTAGCATAACTTTAGAAATTCGTGTTGTAATCAGGATCGAGTAGTAAAAAAGTGGATAGAATCTCTAAATTCTAACGAACGAATTGACCGCAAATCCAAGTCCTTACAGTTTTCGACCTGAAGTTTTGGTTAGTTCGCTCAGGCTCACGGCATTTGCGATCAGGCTAGCAGTATGGATTTTTTGTAGTTGTTTTTTTTCTTGCGTAATGTAAATTAGAGCCATCTTTCTATAAAATCAGCTTCCACAAAGATATCCCTTTTTTTAAACGAATAACCCTGATCTACTTCGGCCTAAGGGGTGTCGGAGCCCCCTATACTGACAATGTTAAATTGGCCATTTTCGATGTACCTTTTCTCAAAATCTGCTGTAGATATACTCTTAAAATTTCTTGTGTAATTAACGTACACCTGTCTGATTATACTGAAATGAGCTTTTGAAACATTTTGAATTTTAGACTAATTTATAGACTATTTTATTAGGCATAGTAAAATTTAGTACTTTTCTCACGCAAAACAATTTGTGAAATTTTTTTATCTTAATTTATCACAAAAAGCTTATTTCATTATTAATATAATTCAAGGTGTATTCAGATGCGCATAGTAAATAATTGTTGTAATAGTTGTATAATACTAATAAATACTACTATACTGTACACTACCTCTAAATTAATCACTAGTAGTTTCCACAGAACAACGCTTAAACCGAAGATGTTGTGAACGGTACAATAGTTAACGGTAGTTGACGCTTAATCCGAACTCGAGGCTACACGCTCAATTCTCACAAAAGGTTTGGTTGTTTGTCAGTGTTATGTCGTTTTTTGTGGGTGCAGTGTCAGTCTTATCCCATGTCATATACTCTGGGCAAAACGTTTGGTACTGAGGTGGCGAAAAAACGTCGAGTTTTGTTAGGTGAGTATCTCGACAAATGCTTGAGAATCAATTGCAGGAAACATTTTTAAACTAAAACAAAGTTTAAACTTTTGGTATATTTATTATTGAAATATTATTGCTAAATGTCAGTTTCTAAAGTTCACTTTACGTAGATTGTTTCGAAACCTATTGTGCGAATAAAATTTAAACTATAACTCGATCCTTCCCAGCAAACTTCCTTTTCTTACTCAGCTTAGGCTATAGCTGATTTATTTTTTTTCTCTCTCACCTTAGTGAAATCTTAAAATGCAAGTTTTGACGTCATGGGAATAGGAGGAAAAACGTGTTCCGCATCGTGCAATGTAATTGGAATTTTCTTGCCAAAGCCAATTTAGCTTCATCTTTCCTCGCCGAAGGTTTAACCCTTGTAGCTCACACAGGAGCAAGATTTATTGCTCCCGGTTCGCGAAGCAACAAATGAATTTTATGCAAATAGAGCTTTGATACTTCTTTTTGGAGGCAATATCCTCGCAACCAGCTTTGTTACTTACAAAGAGAAAGAAAGGAAAAATGGCTGATATCAATAAAGGCAGCTTTGTGACGTAACTATGTTTCGAGAAAGCTTTACATGAGCTACAGCTTCTCCTCTGGGTAAGTATTAAGATTACGCAATATTGTCTCCTTCAGTAAATTCTGAAATCTCGCACTTGTGTTATGAAATATATCTAGGATAAAAATACGAGTATAAAATTTTGCTTTTTCCCAACCATAGCAGCAGTCTTCCGTTGATATAAAGATTTAGTCAGCATAGATTAAATGGAGACTTAAGGCTTAAATAATACTGCATCGCTCTGACTAGCGTTCAAAATTAATTTTATTTAAAATGGCAAATGTCATCCACATAGTCTTGAAGCTGTATTTGACTGTTTGATGAAATATAGTGATATTGAAATATTGAAAGTATTTTTTTTTCTAATTTCATGTAGAAAAAAATTCAAATAAATAAAATTTATTACTTTACATTAACTAACCAACTTCCTACCACAAGTGCCGGACAAAAGAATATATGAAAAATTGATCTATATTGTGAGAAATCGGGTTATCGATCTAAACTCAGTTCATTACGTAAACACATATCTTTAAAGTTAAATTAAATCATTCAAATTCAAATTCATTAAATATATACTAAGAAAGTAAAAAGGAATACACCTTCTATAGTGCCTTGGTATAAAAATAAAATCAATATGGTTTGAACAATCAAAATGAAAATTTCATTTCATTATCGGACTTCTATAAAAATGGAATCTCCCATAATTATCAATACCATTACAGTTTCTAATGAAATTCCTGAAAAAACATACTATATCACCAATATTCTAGAGATTTCAAAACTCTAGAAATAACCACTAATTTAATTCTTGAAATGCATTAATACGCATCAACACAAAACACCAGGGAAGAAATATCCATATCGATCACTATTAATTGCACAATTCTGAATCAATTCAATTATAGCTTAACTATTTCTTGGTAACTTTTAATAGTCAAAATTTATAAATAAATCATCCGAATAATTGTGGTTAGTAAGTACATGCGTTGTATTTTTACAAAAAAGTTCCAGTTCAACGTAAAGGTTTATGTTTCCCAATCCTAGTTGTCAAACAATTGGAATGGCCAATGCAGACTAAAAAATAAGAAAATAATATAAAACTAATTTACACTTTTAACACATCTATTATTACTAAGTTATCATAATCAATAAACAATGGCCAAGTCTTCACAACATTTTTCGCTTAAAGGCATAAGCAATACAAATTTAAATTTGTTTATTAAAATACATTAATTCTGAACAATGGACAATTTATCCTTTTAATACATTTTACTACATTTATTTATTTATCATTACACACTGAAACGTATTTAGTTACTGAAATTTCCTTATTTTTCATATTTATCCAATCCTAGCAAATTTATAACAATTATTAAATTGGCAAGAAAGTAAATTCCGTTTGCACAAATAAATAGCGTTTTTTCGTGTTGTTATTCTTTTGCCAATCTTATAATTGAGATTTCTTTTGAGATTTGGCAGCTGACACTTTTAGATTGCAATAGAAACAAATTCCGTATATTTTGGTTTACAACTTTTAGTTTACTCTCCATTTAACATGTAATGCAAACATAAACATTTTCGAGAGATTTTGCTTTTTTATTTTCATAAAGGCAACTGTAAAGATTGTGAATTATAAATAAAGGAAACAGAGTTATGCTTTGCCGGAATGGCAACATCAGAACATGTTCTGAAGATTTATACTATTAAAATCTGTGCGCGTTATTCTGTTTTTTTCTGGCATTATCTCCTCCAGAACGCCGGGACGTTGAGGTACCCCCGAATTCCAAAAGTTACACAGAAGTTACGGCGAGCTACAGAAAATGCAGAAGAAACCAATAAGAGACTGAGCAAGCAAGTACAACGACAAAAACCTTACGCGCCCAAGAACCTGAAGAAGAAACGGTTAGGAGATTCATGCAAGCCAGCACATCATCAAGAAACCGTACGAGCTCAAGAAACTGAAAAAGAAACCCAAAGGAGGATCAGAAGATAAGCAGAAATTCAAGATACGTTGCGTGTTAAAACTTAAGCAGAAAACGCAGAAACTGAAGCATCATCCTCAGCTGTCAATGGGCAAAATGATTTTGCCCTTCGGCAGTTGAGAATGAATGGTTCGGTAAAGCCATCGAAACTAGTCCTATGAAAATTTGCAAATATAACGCTAAGTTTTGTTGTTTGACTTCGAAATTAACATGCAACGTTTTAGTGAGGATTTGTTCTCAAAATGGATTTTCAAAAAGCATTTGTTCGGGCCAGGGAACTAATTTCACAGCCATACTCATCCGAACTTTTAAGTAACTGCTTGGTGTATCTTCCCGATTCTCCTCTCCAGGATACCCAGAGAGTATGGGTGCTGTCGAACGTTGGAATAGAACTTTAAGGGAGATGATGAAAAAACATGTCCAAGAACATGGGAGAAGTTGGGGTTTGCATCCTCCCTATCTCCTGTTTATCTGCAGAGAAGTTCCACACAGCACCACTAGTTTCTCTCCCTTCCAGATGGTGTATGGATGAATACCACCAGGACCCTTATCTATGCTGAAAGAGATCTGGACAAGTCAACGTAGCATTTCAGTGACAGCTTCCTGTTCAATTGGAAATTATCTACAAGATCTTTTAGAAAAATTAAGGAAAGCTCGTGGCATTGTATCAGTAACCTCCAAAATATCTCATGAAGAATACATTTCAAGATACGTTCTAAAGAAAAGACTTCCAGTGTTGGGGCAAAGTCCTTATGTTAGTGCCCTCATCATCGCATAAATTGTTCAACACTTGGTAAGGGCCAGCTACTGTAATCGAACTTACAAGGCCACACTCTACCAAAGTCGAAATGGAAAATAGCTTTACAGCTCCGGACGCCTATTCGATGAAAATTGCTAAAGATTTACTCTTCAAAATAGAGAAGCTAAATGCATAAAAGTTTTCGATTTAACCAAGGTATATTGGCAAATTCCGATAAAAGAACAAGCCTAGCCTTGCACTTAATTTGTCTTGAAAGATTCTTCTCGCATTTTTGTAACCGAAAGGAAGAACTTTCCATTGGTAATGGTCAGAATGAGTTATATTATCTTGCAGAAGTGAAGCGGTCACCTAATATTTACCCTAGGTGAGTAGGTATTAGTATGCGGGGCTAATACCTACTCACCTAGGGAAAATATCAGGTAGCTCTTTCAATTCTAGATAACACAACATAATTTATTTTGGAAAGTTCTTTCTTTTCAGTACCAGTGGAAAGCTCCTTTCGGTTTTCGGTTACTTCCTTTCGGTTTCAAAAATGTCAGAAGTACCTTTTAAGCATCCATGGATAAGGTACTTGCAAACCATAAAAACTACTGCTATTCATACATTGATAACGTCGCAATAGTTTCTGAGACTTATGATGACCACCTCCATCACGGCGACCAAGTGTTTCAAACTCTGAGAAAAGTCGGTATAACTGCAAATTTAGAAAAATAGGATTTCGGAAAGAGTCAAGTGAATTTTGTAGGTCACTTAATAGGTTCTGGCACTCACTCTACAGATCCTGAAAAAGTAGAAGCCATCCGGAATCTGTCTAAGTCTACCAATGATAAAGAATTCATTTAGGGCTAGGAAGGTACTATAGGGATTATATCCAAAACTTTTCTGAAATAATTTTGCCTCTAACAAACCTTACAAAAAAGAGTGTTCGAAATAATATCCCTTGGGACTCTAAAACGGAAGCATCTTTCAACAAACTTAAAGAACTGATTAAAATGCCATCCCTGTGTACTCCGGACATCTACAAGCCCTTTCAACTCTATACAGCTGCACCTGCATTTGCAATTGGAACGTGTTTAGCTCAAAATCATGAACATGGCAAAGAATTATCCATAGCATTTTTCAACAAAAAACTAACTCTCTGTAAACCAAAGAATCTATCTGTAAACAACCATGGTCAACCTTCGAATGAGAAGGGTTTTGTGTCATCGAAGCCTTGAAAACATTTGACACATTGAAGCATTTTATTTATTTGAAAATTCAATTAAATAAAATTTATTACTTTACATTAACTAACCAACTTCCTACTACAAGTGCCGGACAAAAGTAAATAGGAAAAATTGATCTATATTGTGAGAAATCGGGTTATCGATCTAAACTCAGTTAATTACGTAAACACATATCTTTAAAGTTAAATAACAACTTTATATTTCTCAGTCAGTGCGAATCATACGAACCTGATTAGTTTTCTGAAGACTGACGAAGACTATCTTGCCATAAAAGCTGAGCTCACCGACTAATGAAGCAGAATATCTAAGGAGACGAGGGAATCTCTGAGTTAACATCAACTTGTCCGGTTAGAGAAAGAACCCAACCCGCTTGCTCAGGGAAGCTCATCGTAGACAAGTTCACCCCTTTCGAAGAAAACTAGCTTTCCACTCCGTCCAAAATGTAACAGGTTGGTAGATAAAATTGAAATAACACTGCGACCAACACCAAACCATTTTTGTCTTTCTTTTCTCTCTAAAACATCCTGGAAAATACTGCTCTCAATAAGACTGTAATCTTGACCCGCATGAACGAGTCATCAAATGCGAGAGCAACAAAATCGATCTATTCTATTTTTCGAAGCGGTAAACTTCATTTTCAGTCTTTAATTACCAGTTACGAAAAGCTCGTCGCCTTTTCCTTCGAAAAAGAGCAATTTATTTTGCGAACTCAGACTTTCTTATCCCAAAAACAAAGCAATGAAAACAATGAAGAGAAACCTCTGCAAATGACCTATCTGAATTCTACTTCCTGCTCTTTATCCTCAAATAAAATGTCCAGATAAAGTTCCCTAACCTCTTGTACCTTAAGAACCAACGAGAGAATCAATAACACGAGAACTTACAACTGCCAAAAGTGAATTCCAGCTATAATAGTCAAAACAATACCTATTTAAATTAAAAAATAATCTTTAACATACAATTTATTGACACTTGCGACACAAAATTCCGAACGAAATTTTCGTTCGCAAAAGCTACTATTTAAACAAATCACTGTTTTAAAGCATGTTTTAATACCTAGACATATCTCAAACATGTATGCATACATATGAATATATTTCTAAGTTTTCCTTGTTTTATAGGTTACTAAAAATTACATGCAAATGCTTGATAATTTTGTCATATAATTTTAAAATGCCTGCATTTCTCCAAATTTTACAAAAATGAATATTTGTCTCTTACCCAACGCAAAATATTCATGGCTTTGAGTCTAGTGGTGTCAAAAAGTGGGCAAAAGTCATTAACCCTCCGCTTACGGCTCAGTTTTTATACATTCCGGTCCTAAAATACGGGGCGATGTTTTATATTTTCTTTATCTACATATGCTACAACTCACATTTTTATCAGCTGTTTTAAAATAATACAAGAATTTTAATAGCTTTTCCGTTTTCAAAAAAATATATAATATGGCGCATGCTATTTCAGAGAGCTTGGTTTATAAGTTAAAAAAATCCCGCGATATTTTTATTTTCAGATGAATATAATTTTTAAACAATTTGTCTCTAAAATGTTACAGAAATTTTGTAATGAAACAGAAAAATTAAAGAAAACAATCAGTTTTACTTTGTTAAAATATATACATAAATATGAAAAAAGTTTTCATTATTAGTAAATATTACAACTTACTTATATTGATCTTAGAAATAAAGATTGTATTATGTTTACTGACATCATTATCATGGAAAGTTTTTTTGAGTATGATACACTTTGAAACATGGCTCTAAACATAGTCCAACTTGACACTCTTCGCACCAAATGCGAGTCTCTTTGCGTATCTTGTTCCCATTTTTGTCTTTTTTCGAGCAACATACAGCACATTGTCTCCTAGGTTCCTTTTTTATTGGATTTGGTGGAATATGGCTAGCAAAATGCCTTTCTATAAGCCGAACAGAGCTAGTGCTGGTATCGCTGGTACGTTTTGATGCATATATAGAAGAAGAATATGTGTCAAAAATTTTTTCGATCATAGCTAATTTGAAATCAAGGAGAGATTTACTTGTTTTTGTAATTTTTCTGTATACTATATATGAATTCCACAATGACTGATCCAATAAGAAGAAAACAAATTATTATAATACTTTCGTTGTTGTTTTCGGGTACTTGGGTAATACGACATCTCCTGATTGCATCTGTCGACGCCACTCATTGTCAAGTTGTAATCATAAATCACTTTCGGTTTTAGTGTTTCCTTTGTTGTCCCAGAATGGACTGAAACAGACGAAGTATCATGGAAAGTACTAAGCATATTTATTATTTTTTTATCTTTCCACTTCAATACCATAACCTTTCCACGCTGATATGCAATGGATTGTCCCTTTTCTACTTTTTCTTTTGCAAAACCTGGAGGTAAATCTTTTCTGTTACTGCGGAGTGTGCCATATATGTCCGTTTTCTTTTGAACAAGAATATCTGCCAAGCTATTCCTTAGATAGCAATTATCAACAGTTACGCAAAATCCTCTGTTTAGAAATCGGTGTAATAGGTGAAGAATAACAGCAGTTGATTGTGGATATTATGAGTATTCCGGTAACAGAGACATACCTTTTCCCGTATACAAAAGGAAGTTGAATATGTAACCTGACGAAGCTTCACATAGCATGAAAAATTTTATCCCAAACCATGAACGTTTCAAAGGAATATACTGTTTCCATGACAAACGACCTTTGTAAAGCATTAGTGATTCATCTGCAGTGAGCTGTTCTTCGGGACTAACTATTTCACAAAACGTTTTTCTAATGTGCTCAATAACATCATAAATTTTCCATAGCTTAGCGCAAGGGTGCGTTGACGGATCAAAATTTTCGTTATCGACAAAATGGAGATTTCTCATCAACAAGTAAAAATGATCACGTTTCATAATTTTTGAAAATATTGGAGTGTTTATAGATTCTCTTTTCGACCATACCAATGATAATCTGGCTTCATTACTATACCTTGCAAAAATAAAAGTGTAAAAAATAGCATCATTTCGTCAACATTTGTTGAAATCCAGGGTTTACGCTTCCTTAGATTAGCAGAGGGATGTTGAGAGGCAAATCTATTTGTACGCGAGTACTTTTGGATCACCGGAAAACTGAAATCTAGGGGGAGCATGAGGCGGGTTATTCATGTTTATTCTCATCCATGAACGAGCATTCTGAATTGTTCCATCATCATCGGAATCTTCAGATTCACTTCCAGATAACTGACTTTCCGATGAGTCTTCACTACCATCATCACTGCCCAGATTTATGGAATACTCCGAACCAGAATCACTATCTTCATAATCAAGATATTTTCGTTTGCTATTCCTACATATAACGCCGCTGACACTCGGCAAATCCATATCTTTCATAAATGTTTATCGCGCGAAAGACGAAAGAAAGCCCACAAACTCAGAAATACGAAAAAAAAAAAAAAAAACTCCAAATTCTTGAACCCTCTAGTGCCACCTAGCAGCGAAAATATGCATCAGATGATGGTTTTTTAACGTACACGAGGAAACGGTGGGATCTGTATTGAAATCAGGGGAAAAAATACATCGCCCACGATTTTCACGTGACCCGTATTGGGGGACGAAACAGATACCCCGCTCAACATAACATAACAGTAATTTTGACGCAAGCATAGATATTGCAAAAAATAGCTTGAAATGAAAAACTGTACCACAATAGATTTAAATAATTGTATGGATGAAAAGTGTGCGACATCATATAGCCTCTCTTTTTTTTTTTGGAGTGTGTGTATACCATAAACTAACGAAATGCTAGAAGACTGTATGAGGAATTATCCTCAAGCCTTCAGTAAACAAAGCCCGGAGAAGGGTGTAAAGAATCCTCTATTAACTCAATATAAATTTCCCAAATGGCACCGACTCGGGCTTACAGAAGCCTGTACTTTTAGTTTAACTCAAAAGGTAAGAAATAACATAAAATAAAATAGAATTAAATTAGCCTAACGGTCTTTCATAGTTTACATAACGTGTAGGCAGGCTCTGACTCGCAAAAATTGGTGTAAACAAACCTAATGTTGAGAAGCTCAACGACACAGAAATCTAATTGGTAGTAAATTAAATATAAAAACGTGGCCATCAGGCAGGCATAACTTTCCAAATCTTCCTTTAAATACTGTTGCTTTAATCAGAATAAAAGATAAGTTGCTTTAAAATAAAATGAACTGTCAGATAATTTAAATAAATCGCCACAATCCTTAAAGAAATTTCAACAATGTATATTGAAAATTAAATTATTGAAATGGAGAACTTCAACCATGTCCCTAAGCAACAGCGGATATTCTACGTTATTCAAGATGAGTGCAAATTTTAAAACCAAGTTTATTCAAAATCGAAAGGTCTAAGAAAACTATAGTCTTAATTCTTACTTTCGTACTGGTATTTGATTATGATTATTTAGTAGAATTTATCTTTTGGATTAATACTTTTGGATATTTTGAATTGCTACTAGTCTCTAGTTATGTTCTTCTGAATTTCTTCAATAGTATTATAATAGTGATCTTTGATCTGAGACTTCACTTTTTAGAGACTAGAAAGCTATCTGCAGTTGTCAAATTTGGTGAATAAGTGGGTGGCCCGGAATACTGAAACATTCTTTTGCTAGAGATTGCTTCACAATAATGGAATTGTATGACAGAAGATTTCATGGAGCAGAAATTCGTTATTCCATTGAGCTTTTTCAGACCTAACCCTCTGAATGTTCTTCAGAATTTTGGCCAGTATATCTTTATAAAATATTGTAGCTCACATTCTGCGAATTAGGCAAAATTTCTCTGCAAATTATCCATTTCAAACCCGAAACAATCACTAGCAACTTTTTTTGCTAAAACTTAAGCTTCTGTTTTGTGGTGAACTTTCTCTAACCCAAGCAAATTATTACCATTTAAACTTCGGTTTATAAGCAAAACGTCAATCTTTATCTGATGACAGCAGATGCTCAATGAACGTCCTGCTACCCTACCCACCCCAAAAGTAAAGAAAAGATTAACTGCATGGAAAATTCTTTCCGTAGGCAGATTGTGGTTTGCGAAACGTAAGTTTAGAAAACATAGTAATAAATGCTGTTTATTATCCTTTGGTAGCTTTGCTAGAAAAAATTAGTCCTAAAATTTGTAACCTTTGTAGACGCCTTCTGCATGTTGAGAGATTAGCGAGTGCTTATTTCATTAAATACTTAGCCTTTTAAGTAAAAGACCCAATTATAATCATATCTAGAAATCTGAAGAACGAAGACAGAAAAATCTAGATTTCAACATTTAAATAACGATCATAAATACAAAAATTCAGAAATTGGCCATTCAATAAATATAGCACTCAAGTTTTCTTGTTAACTAGGGCGTCTTAGTTGGTTAGTTATCTTACTGCTAGCTTTTTAATATATCACGGAATGATTAATAAATTGACAAGTAATAATTAGAGATTTTATTTCTTATCACCATATTAATACTCAATGATTTTTTCTGTAAAACTGATTTACCGATTAATGTCTCTAAAAACAAGTATGTTTTTATAATTTCAATCTATTTTATGATTATTGCTTGCGAAATATTTTTTAAAATATTTTCATTGAATTTAGAATTCACTTTTTTATGTCTCTAAAACACTGAATTTTAAGTCTGGCAGAACAAGCTACTTTCGGTTACATTCTCTATTTTAGTGTAACTTCCATGTTTAATTGAGGAAAACGTTCTATTCAATTTGCTATGAAAATTGTTAAAATAACTTTTAATAAACGCGGGCTCTTCAGCTTAACATGTTTGTAATGGCAAGTCATACGTAAATAGTAAACAATCCACTGGTAAATATTTCACAAATTCCAGTAAACAATCATATTATGAGTTAAAATTATTCTGTAATAAATTTCCTGAATTGTAGTAATGACTACCTTGTGAGTGCTTGATAATAAATTTGGTCCTCAAGTCCTTTGGCGCAGGCAGCAGCAGGCATACTTAAGAGCATAAATGCTCTTAAGTACTTTTCTTTAAAGTTTTTGCAACCATAGCAACCACGCCACATACTTTTAAAACGCATATCGACCTTGTCAAAAGCAATTACTTTTGCTCCAAGGCCGGTAGTAAGATACCTTCGAAAAAAAGTAAGTAATAAAGTCTTAGTACTCTGTTGCTGATCAAAGGAGATTACAGAGGAATTGCGAAACGATGGCAGCTAGAGAAAAGGGCTACAGATTTTTTTTTCAAAGAGAAATGTAAAAAAAGAACCAACTGAAAGATAAAAAATAACAAAGGCTTGATTTCCGACGAAACGCAATATACAGAAAGAACTTTTTTTTCCATCATTTAATCTTCCGTTTCCAGTGAAAGCGGAGTTTGAAAAAAATTGTCCCAAAAAGATCAAAGACAGAATGTTTGTATACACTAATCCCTCCTCTATTTATACGTTCCTTTGAATAACAAATTGCTGAGACATAGATTAATGTACAAAAGGAACACTTAAACAATGTGTATTTAGCATTTCAAAACGTAAAATCCAGTTATCTTATCATGTTTTACGAAGTAATCTCCTTTTCAAGCTACAGTTTTTCATTCTTTTCAAAGACTTTTCTATATAGCTGTTAATTCGACTTCGTCACAAAACGAATATTTTTTTACCGCATTGCGATTTTGCATATGGGCTCTTGAAGTTAAATGCGTAAGCGGCTGGGAGTACGTAAATGTTTAGCAAAACCATGTTATGTTAATTTTAGGGCTGAGCTAACCGTTTAAAGTAGAACCGTTTAAAACCGTTTAAAGTAGAAGGTTATTTCTCTCAATTACACCACGTACTTTTGATATAACATCTGGATATTATGAAATACACGTTTGTATCCTGGCGACGTGTGAAACGCTATGTTAACGAGCTGCGTCCATTTAAACTTATCTAACATATCCCTCACAAATATCATAACTTCACACGTCGCCTGTTCTGTGAAGTTTAATCAAATGTTCAACTGACGCCTGTGAAATTATGATGAGTGTGATAAGAGGACCAGATGAGCTAAATTGGACTAAAAAAATCCCGTTTTTGTTTTCAGCTGCAGTAACTACTCTAAACTTTTATCTTTCCGAAGATGTATCACACTTGTTTATAAAAACAGCAGACGTATTAGAATTTGATATTTTTTCTCAAAGCTCTTCATAGCTTATATGCCATTTAAGCAACCGCCGAATATAAACAAACCTTTCTTCCCACAATGCTCTAACTATATTATTTCGTACGAACGTTTTCTATTTATTCGTGTATTTGTTTTCTGAATTTCTTTCATATCTCGTAGCACACACTTCAACTGCTGCTAGTAAGTATTATGTTACTGCTATTATATAATTTATTAGTTAATTAAGAATGTCCCGAAATAATCAATTGTTTAAAAAAATACAAAAATGCCGAAAACCCACTTGCCAGTATCAATGCCAAGTGGAAGACTTCTACCAGTGTCAGTATCAATACCAAAGGAACCCAAAGGAAACTGTAGTGACAGAATGTGAAACGTTAGACACGTCATGATTTCCGTATAAGGAATTTGACGTAAAACAGAATTTGGATTGAAATTTTATCATTAAACCTTCTGCACAATGTGTTAGAAGAATTTTCTGCTTAAACAAACTGTAATGGAAGTACAGCTATGCAACTGAAAAGGTGAATAGGCCTTGTATCAAAATTACAAATCTTTCGAATAAATTGTAAGGGTTCTTTCGAATTTTTCGGTATTGATAAGCTAGAAAACGCCAAATCAGAAGCAAATATGCTTAACTTACACGTGAGATTTATGTATGTTTTTTCATAGTATTGGAAAAGGTCGAACAGCTGGTAGAATTTGTGGAATGGTGACTTTACCACTTTCACCCTAAAAAATTTCCCAGTACATTAACATTTCCACCGCTGCGTCAGGACATTTATGCACCGAACAAATGAAAGAAGGAACTGAGGAATGTACACTGGTATGCAAAATTTAAGCAACAACAGGGGTTTTTGCCATAATTTCACTAGAACTCAACTGAGAGACATGAAATGCAGAAATAAAGGAAAGTATTATGTACGTAAAGCATGACGAAAGCATCGGAGCTGAAAAAGGAATATGATGCATACGGTATGGAATCAAATATAAACAAGCTTTATGGAACGCATAGTATCGTGACTCACGATTACCTATCCAAGAGGAAGAACAACAAGCACATGCTCCTTAATATGGGATATGCCCTTCCCTCACTGCAATGGTTGCTTCGCACCGTCTCCGCATACTCAGAACCAGTTGCTGCAGCATTTCTTGCGGTAGGACTGCCCATTCCTCAATCAGCATCTGTTTGAGTTGTTGGGTGTTCCTTGTAAGATGTAAGCTTGCTGCAATGCGTCTCCCCAAAGCATCCTACACATATTCGATGGGATTTAAATCTGGGGAGTACGCTGGTCAATCCATTCGAGTGACATCTTCACTTTCCAGTAGCTCCTCAACAGCAAGAGTCCGATGTGGCCGTGCATTGTCATCCATAAAAATTAAGTCTGGGCCAATGGCACCTCGGAACAGACTCACATGGCGAAGGAGTACCTCCTCACAATAGCGATCCCCGGTTACAGACCCTCTGTGGAAAACGTGAAGCTCAGTTCCCCAGTTCCGCATAATGTCTCCCCAGACAAGAACTCCAGGACCACCGTTACTGTAATGGTTACTGAGCGTTACTGACCACCGTTACTGTCTCTTTCCTTGATGTTACTGGGATAAAACCGAGTATCGACCTCTCTCCAATTCAAAACGCGTTGAGAATCGCTTCTGGTACTGAACCGACTATCATCCGTAAAGAGGACACTACTCCATTGATCAGTTGTCCAGTTTTTGTACTCTCTGAACCACTGTAAACGGTGGCGTCGGTGGCCAACTTTCAACGGGAAGCAGCGTTCAGGACGGCGGGCGAATAGGCCCTCTTTGTGAAGGCGTCTGGCCACAGTAAACCGCGACACTTGTCTCCCCGTTGCTGTACAGAGTTGCTGAGCAATGACGCTTGCTGACTGCTGTCGGGCTCTTTTCGCCTGCAGGACGATCTATCGGTCATCCATTGCAGATGTCGTCCTCGGGCGGCCACCACCAACCTTTCTAACCGCTGTACCTGTGGTTTGGAATGCTTTCCAAGCGCGCAAAACGACACTTTTGTTGATTCCGAACTCTGGAGCTACACTGGTGACAGTACGTCCCTCCTTCAGCTTTCCGATCATTTTTCCGCGTGTGAAGTCGTTCAGGTGATTTCTTCTAGCCATATTTCACGAACTGACTCACTGGCACTTGCAGGGAATATGTTGAATTGCGACTCCGTCCTTTCTCTTATTCTACTGTTGAGCTGCGCGCGCCGACATCATGCGTTTCGTGTACGCTCACGTCGCCTCTGACGTTTCGTTCCTGATATTTGCATACGCATGACGTTTCTACTGACTTACGTGTACATTGTACTGATCTCCAGACCTCCTTTTCTGCAATTTCATAGCTATCTGCTAAATTTTTACATCGTTGCTTACGTTTTGCACAGCAGTGTATATTAGTCAATGATGATAACAAAGATTTGTGTGTTGACATTGATTGCACAGGGTAAAAATGTGGCCATCTATCACTTTATGATATTACAGCGAGAATTATTGATACAAGAAAAGTAATAGACATAGCAATTATGCCTAAATTTTATAAATGCAGCCCTAAAAAATATCAGGCACTTCACTTGACTGCAAATTACGGTGGAGAAGTGGGGGAATAGTGGTATCAAAGACTTTTACAGCCGACCTCAACTATTTTATGACGCTCGATATGTAAAATATCTTCGTGTTGATGACTTAAAAACGTTCAAAGCTATAGTGTAAAGTTTACGAGGACAATATAGATATTTAAAACTAAGTGTGCACCAGACACATTCAGAAACGAATGGGAAAATGGGGAATTGTTTGCTTGAGTTGCGGAGTTACTTGAGTTTAAAAAATACTCAGTGTGGAAGATTCATCAGAAAGTAAACATAGGCTAACTGACAATATTATTATGAAGATCTAGACCTATTATGGCTAAGCCATTAGAAGAAATGTCGGATCGCTTCAAAATATGCAGCAAGCTGTATGAGCTCAATATTTACATTTGCTTTCGAGCAATAAAAATCCGAATTAGGGACTCTCCACTGGTATCTGAAAGCTGGTGTGCGTTTCATAGTGCCAAAAAAATGAGAAATATATGAATACACCAAACATACAAATGTACCTCTTTCAATAATGGAAGCCATCAAACCAATATTTAGTGATATTTGTTAAGTCTATGAATATTTAGAGGATATATAGAGACATAGCAAACCCTGAGTTTCTACGAAAGTATTTGTAAGGGAAAGCTCAGAATCCAACTAAATCTGTGAACAGTGTGATCTGGACTCCTGTGCCAAAACATGTGTTTATGTGCATTCAAATCTTAAAACTTGGAACTTTTGATGCTATTTCTTGCATTAATGCAAAAAACAGCTATCCAAGACTGGTATTAACCCTAGTCACCATTTTCTATCCAAAACACATAAAGTTAATCCAACCTCACAGCGAATTCGCTACAATCAATCACAGTATTAAGTAAATAAACAGCAGTTCGCTTTAAACAACTACAACTGAGCTGAGGTGTTTAATTCGGCTTTTATAAGCTTTTTAATTATTCACTAGAATATTCTGGCAAAATCGATAAATATCTCGATTTTCCTTGATGTCACCAGCAATTACGAGATATTTATTTATTAAATATTAAATGTATGCGCTCTTGTATTTTTACTTTTTCGTAGCTAAATCGTGGGAAATAAAGCAATTTTAATTACAATTCTAAATAAATAGCTAAATAAATACGAAATCCGTAACACTGCCCCCTTCCCGAGGACTGCACGTCCCAGGCAGTACAATCCCTGGACAGGAAGCCAAACTTACAACTAAGGGACCAAAGTAATAATAAACGTTACATTACAATAACAAAATAAACAATAATTGCAATAAGTAACTTTCAGCAAAGTATATACCATCAATCCGAAATCAAATATTATCGTATATTATCAAATACTAAATGCAAATAAAATACTATCAAATACTAAATACATATCAAATCCTAAATCCAGATCAAATACTAAATACAGAAAGGACCATGGTATTATACTATTTTACATTATTTATAATTATATACACTACGTGCTATGGCCATAGAAAGGAGATAACATGTCGTAATGGACGACTTTAGGCTTAGAGTTCGATGACTTACGGATCCAAACCACGACGTCGTTCAACCTGTTTAGGAATGTGTACGGACTGTGCAAGGATGACTGTAGTTTCGGACACAGTCCTTTGAGTCAAGTCGTATTCCACAACCATACCTTGTCTGCTTCGTTGAAACGATGTCCAATAGCTCTCGTGTCATAGCGGGTCTTTATCTTTTCCATCGTCAAGTTCACTAGCTCTCGTGCAAAGTTGTGCATCACTTCAAATTCGACCTCGAGATCTTGCATGTATTCCTCAGGCGATGGAGACGCATCCGGAGGGCGACCAAACAAAAGTTCACAAGGCAGACGAAGGTCACGACCGAAAAGCATCTGAGATGGGGAACAGCCGGTATTCCCCATCTCAGATACTCTCATGAATAGCACTGCGGTAAGCCAGTAAAAACTGTGGTAACTTCTTGTCCAAATCCTGTTGCTTTCTGGAACCCACTAATGAGAGGTTATTGAGGATGGTTCGATTAAACCT
Source organism: Stegodyphus mimosarum (assembly GCA_000611955.2). NCBI lineage: Eukaryota > Metazoa > Arthropoda > Arachnida > Araneae > Eresidae > Stegodyphus > Stegodyphus mimosarum. The sequence goes on from KK121306.1 coordinate 469,465, forward strand.
CTCTAGCATGCCGTCCGACTGGGGATGCAAAGGCGTCGACTGGATTTTTGTTAATGTCGAGTAGCTTGTAGAGTTCTTTGATTACAGCCGAGGTAAAATTCCTTCCCTCATCGAAATGTAACTGAAGAGGCACTCCGAACCTGGAAATCCAGTGCTGCATCATCATCTCTGCTACCTGACAGCCATTTGATCAGGAATAGGATAGGCTTCAGGCCACTTGGTGAAGTAATCAATGACAACGAGGATGTATGTTGCCGTCAGCAGTTCGTGGCAGCGGTCCTAAGATGTCAAAGTCGATACGTTCAAAAGGTGTTCCTAAATTGTAACGTTGCAGCTTCCCTCGGCTGTGTTTCTTTGGTCCTTTTCCGATATGCACAGGCATCGCAAAGTCGGCACCACTTTTGGATGTTATTCTCTGCATTATTCCAGTAGAAACGCTCACGAACTCACTGCAAGGTCTTCTTTATTCCGAAGTGACCTCCTGCAGGGCTGCTATGCAGTTCTTTAAAGACATCCGGTATCTAGGATCCTGGGAGTAGCAGCTGCCGTCGGAATGTCTTTCCATCATCCGATTCGAATATCCGATAGAAGACGCCGTTTCGAATATGGAGTGAGTACCAGAGAGCCCAGTATTGTTTGTCGTGGGACTTTAGCTTGAAATGTCTTGCCAGATAGGTTTTCTGTTTGAGTTCTCCATTAAATCAACTGTGGGTTTAATGTCACGGTCTTCCAGCTGGTCTTTCCTGTCCTCTCTGTCACTCCATGGGTTTGGATCAGCCGATGCTGATGTTGTAATTTGTCGTGCGACCGGATTAAACAGCTGGTAATTAGCTTCGACCCTGGAACAATATCGGCAGTTTTCTGGGAAATTCTACAGAAAATTCTTCGGCGTGTCGAGGTGAGGATCCTTTCTGATGATGGCTAGATATCTCCTCTAATTCTGAAAGCAGTCTGTTGTTTTTGAAGTCCAAGGAAAAATTGTATTTCCTTAAAACGTCCAGTCCAAGTATGCAAGGATTTGTAATATCCGCCACCTATACCGTGTGATGGTATGTGGCCCTTCCACGCGTGATGTTCGAGTTTAACTTTCCTTCTATGTCAATTTTCTCTCCCGACGCAGTCTGGAGGCTAACACAGGATGGCATTCAAATTAGTTTATCTTTAAATCGTTGAGCTAAATCTTTCTGAATGATATTACATTAGCTTCTTTTGCAAGGAACTCCGTCGATATGCCCATTAATAGATAATCGATTACGGTTGCCTTTCACTGCTGAAATCTTGAGCGCTTTAAAACAGGGTTTTTCGCTATCTTCGAAATGGTTATTAATTTGCCCCCTGCGTCGTTCCTAGAAAATGACCTTATTTTCCGTACTCCGAGCTGTTCTGCAGTTCCTCCGTACGTGGCCTTCAGCTCAGCAGCTCTTGCATTTTGGTTTCTTGTCACACCTCTTCCATTTCATGGCATTTAATTGTTTGTTTATATCTTTCGTTTTATTTTTCGTGCTCTGAGGTGTTCGGCAGTTCCTTTGCATGTGCCCTAAAGAACCGTATTTCTAGCATTTTACGTCGGCTTCTTATCACTAATATACCGTCTCAAGGCATTGACTTGTCTTGTTAAATCGTTTAGACGAGCAGTCAGCTGATCCACTGGCTCTTTGACTTTCGCAGCCCTGATGGGGTGTTTTTCTCTGCGAGTTGTTTGCTGGGCTGCCTCGAATTTCATGGCGAACACAAAAGCGCTTTTTATGCCCATCACATCGGCCATTTGCACTGCTTTCTGTATTTCAGGATCCTGGAAGCCTTCGATGAAGTATTGCAGGGACAGGATTTCCCTTCTGTTTGGCACTCCGAAAAGGCAAGTTGAGATAGCCTTTCAACATTCGTGGCAAACTCCTGGAGTGTTTCTGCTGGCTTCTGTTGACGGAATTTTAACTGAAGCCTGCTGTCATCTTTTAAACACTTCTCCCCAAAACGCAGATCCAGTGCGCCGGACAGAGCTTCGAAATATAGCCTTTTGTTTTCGGGAAGATTTCGAAGGATATCTGATGCGTCTGCTCTAAAAGAAGCGGCTAGATGACAGGCCTTAGCTTGAGAATCCCATCCATTCGCATCCGCAAGTATAGAAAATTGAGTCTTATATACTTGCCAGGAGGGCTTTCTAGCATACGTGGATAACTTCAGTGAGGGACGAGCATTCATAGGTAAAAATTTAAAACCATCCTAATTGCTTACTGCCGTCGCTACGAATTTCTTTAAATTATGGATTTCTTTGGCGATCGTAGAAACCTTGTCATTCATTTGTTGTTCGATGGCAGAAACTCTTTCTTTAATTCTTTGCTCCCACGCAGAAACCCTTTCTTAAATTTCTTCAACTTTGTCTGCAACTGTATCTACTCTTCCTTCCATAGCCTCGAACTTGTTTTCTATCATGCACGCAATTTCTCTTTTCATTTTCTCTTGACCCAATCTCATTTCTTGTTTAACTGATTGTTGACAAGCTTCCATCTTTTCTTGAACCGCTTTCATCTCCTTTTTAACGAAATCTTGGCCAGCTTTAATCTCTTCTTTAAATGCAGCAAAGGCTGCCATAAATTGCCTTAATTTTTCTTCCATTGTTCTAGTTAATGGCATTCAAATCCCACTTCTGACACCAAAAATTGCTTGCGTACGGCTTCGTAATGGATTGAACGCACAAGTCGTTTAAAAGTTAATAAAATTTATTGTTTTCACGCGAAATAAAACAAAATACTGAAACATTTCCTCAGAGATATTCGTACAATATCACAATATCTCAAACGTTATACAGAATTCAATTCAAAACAGATAAAGTTAATCCAGTCTCACAAGGAATTCGCTACATTCACTTATAGCATGAAATAAACAAACAGCAGTTCGCTTTAAACAGCTACTACTGCAGAGGCTGTTCGCATATATTTTAGACGATTATGGTAACCGGTAATTAAAAATCGTTTGTTGCAAAAGAAGTAATTGCAATTGTACTATGTTTTTAAAAGTCAAAATTATCGTTTGTGGCTTGAAAGTTTTGTTTTTATTCAAAATGGCGAATTTAACAAAGCAGTGATTCGAAGGCTACATTTACGCTCTTTCCGAGGAGAAATATGCATAGTCCGTTATCCAAAAACGATGTGAGAGTCATGGTTTTGTGATATCTAAAGCGTCGATAGGTAATATCATCAACAAGAAAGGAAAGAAACGTCAAATTGGAGCCTCAAGTGGGACAAAAATTCCAAACAAGTATCCAAGGAAAAAACGGACATCTTCGACTATTACAAAGGTACGTTGTTTAATGTTAAAAGAAAATCCCCCTAGTCAAAGGACAGTTGCAAAATCATTAAAATGCTCGGTGTCCACTGTAAACAAAATGATAAACGTTGATTTAAATCTTAAGAAAGCGAAAAAACGCAATGTGCATCGTCTTCTTCCAAAGCATATCGCTCAACGCAGGACACGCTGCAGAATTCTATATGAGAAACACTTATCCAAAGAAAAATGGAAAACAATTGTCACAATAGATGAAGCATGGGTGTAGTTAAATGATTGTAACAAAAAAAGAGCCATTTATTATCATAAAAGGGGAGAAAAGAATTTAAGTACATGGTTCAAAGAATCGAAAGAAGGTTTTTCTAAGGGATTCATGATTGTTGCTGGTTTTTCTTATAAGGCCAAGTTAAAAATAAAGAGAGTGCAAAAAAATGTCAAAATTAACTCCAAATACTATCAGGAACATATTTTATCGCCAATTTTTCTGAATGAAATACCATCGCTTTACCTACAGTGCCATCAATCTGTGAGACTCCATCAGGACAAAGCTAGCAGACACACATCAAAATCCACTGCAAATTTCCTAAAAGAAATGGAACAAAAAACTGGTATCAAGGCCCATACCCTTCACTGATATTCCTACTAAATCTCCCGATGTGTCACCTATGGATTTTTCTGCTTTCGGACTTTTAAAAACTGCATTATCCAAACGTTGTCCCAAAACCCTAACAGGACTTTGGAAAGCTGCTCGGGAGGAATGGGATAGAATACCTCTTCTGACACTTCAAAAGGCATTATTATCTTGGAACTTGCGGTGTCGAAAGATAGTTCAGAATAAGGGATGTCAAATAGAACATTTAAAACACAAGAATTTTATGTAATTTAGTTTTGTGAATATAATATACATCGCCTAAAAAATGTGCGAACAGCCTCTGTACAACTGAGCTGAGGTGTTTAAATTCGGCTATTATAAGCTTTTTAATTATTCACTAGAATATTCTGGTAAAATCTTTAGATATCTCGATTTTCCTCGATGGTAACTGCAATTACGGGATATTTATTTATTAAAAGTTAAATGCGTGCGCTCTTGTATTTTCACTTTTCTGACGTAGCTAATTCGTCTGCGTTGCACTTGAGAATAAAACAGTTTAAATTACAATTCTAAATAAATAGCTAAATAAATGCGAAATCCGTAACAGCATTATTGACAGAGAATAGGAGCTATCAGAATATAGCAGAAATGCCACAAAAAGAAATAAAGATGTAAAAAAGATGCTTGATAAGTCTTACGAGATAGAAGGAGATGATTATCCTATAATTAGGGATTTTACTAAATTAAATCTCTAATTACCAATTAAATTATCAATGAATTTTTTAAGTCTGTTTTTCAAAAAACATGGAATTTTCAGGTTTGTGTTCCTTTTTCTCTTTATCTATGAAACTTAAGAAATCAGTTTTTTAATGGAACGTATATTATGTTTTATTATACAATTTACTTCTGGTGTTTGACGACATATTGAGAATTATTTATTTTAGGCAGTGAAATTCTACAAAGGTTCAAGTTTCAAACTAATTTTCAATAAGAGATTAATAATAATTTTTTACTTAAAATTAGAAAGAAAAATGATCTGTTAAAGTATGTAAAACATATTTTTATAAAAGATATAAAAATTTCCTAATCCTGAGAAAAGAGTACAGAATATTGGCGAATTCATGATGATGGAAATATGGCTTTCCCTGACCGCTTTTAAGAACTTGCAAGTCGATAATTGCTTGATACAATCAGAGTTTCTGTAAAGGGAAAGCAAACGCGAGTTCATACAATGTGCATTTTCAAGGTTATTTTTTCGTTATGACTATGAAGGACTAAGCTGGATTAGTAGGTCATGCTATGTGACAGTACTTTAATCTACAGATCATTCTCGTTTTTGTATATTTCGGCAAACAAGACTCCCCTTTATTTCATATCCATAGTGTATTCATATAAATTCGCAGTAGACCATTTCTAAATGTTTCCTGAACTCGTAAGGAGGCTGAAGTATCTTTGTTTTCCACCAAGGAAGACGTCAAAAATGCAACGATGGCAGAACTGCATGACATCTTATAAAAGAATTTCAGAATGCGTTTCGATGGACTTTATGGCGGTATAAGATTCTAAATGTTGTGAAAGCATGGTATTTAGATTACGGGGTGTTCAGAATGATTTAATAAGACCTGCGAGCATAATTCTCGAAATTCTGAAACCTAATCAGAATTTAAGCAACTGATTATTTCTAAAAATATGATTAAAATATGTTCTTCAACCATAAAATATTTTCTTTTATGTATTACTTAAATACTAAAGTTTATTCTTATTTGAGTTAATGTTAGTTATTTCCTCTTTATTTTTTAATTTTGATTATCTTATCTTAAAGGAAAATCTGGAATATGTAAATATCGAATATTAACATAATTAAATTAAGGAAACAAGCGTCTATTTTACTATCAACAATATCTGGATTCATGAGATGTCTAATGTAATCTTGCTTTTTATATTTTGTGGCAGATTAGAGAATTTATGGTGGATTTCTTGAAGCACTATGCAAGATTTCCAACCTACGAAGGAGGCTCAAATTGTATAAATATCTAACTAAAATGTTAAATGTGCTGAAGACCAATGTTTTGTAATATGAACGCGCTTAGCCTGAACAGTGGTTAGTAACGCTGACTGCATTTCCAATAGGAATGGGTACGAATCTTGGAGTAGTAATGGGTGTTTGTAAACGTATAATGGCTGCGCGGCAATGAGATACACAAATTCACTCCTAGTTGACGTTAGGGGAAGAGGCATGAGATACTCTCGTACCGCTTCCTGGGCTGCTGCTTTTCCTCAAAAATGGGGCTCCTGGCCTTACCTAACATATATATAAAATATATAAGTATATATATATATACTTACGGCAAAGCAGAGATTCCATCCTCGCTTCAATCTGTATCTATCTATATGGAAGAGAAACAGTGAAAGTTGAAACTGAAAGTGAAAGTTGGCAAAGTTTAGTTTTTAATCAAAACCGTCTGTTCTCCGAGACAAATAGTCGCTATCTATCTAGAAACACATTATCAGTCAAATAAATGAAATGAAAATTAATAATAATAATAAAAATAACCGCAATAAATTATATTGTGTCCATTCATAAAATGAAAAAATATCTGGAAAACTCGACTGTCGTACGTTCGTCAGAGTTTCGAAAAATATAATATTTTTTATTAAATTTTGGGCAAAATGCTTTTTACCACTGATTTTTTTTTTCTTTAAGCTTAACAGTTCTTGCTTTTGGACGATTTAAAAACAGTTTTAAATTTAACTAACGCTTTAAAAGTGTCCTAAAAATAAGTTTACAATACTAACCATTTCAACACCAAAGTTTATTTACATATAACTCATCATAAACTATGTCACAAGATGGAGTCTTTATTATTTTGTTTACTGAGTGAATATTTATTGAAAAAAGCGATGAGATCTGTAAACGTATTTACAGCATGCGATACTTCCATTCAATAAAGACTATATTTTAACAGAATAATACGCGTCACCGCTACCTCAGTTTATTGTTGACTTTATACTTTCTACAATTTGATGGATTTCTTTTCATGATTATGTGTTTCAAGTGCTGATGAGAGTAAATAAAACAATTTGAAACAATCACCAATATAAAAATGTTTACGCAATATTTATATTAAAACCAATAGTCATTTTCTAAAAACTATGCATTATGAGGGCAGATGATGTAAGCGAACTCTACTCTTTCAAGAGGTAAATAATCTTTTGCAGGATACCTTTACTTTGAAATACGACGAGTGAAAGACACCTTCGAAACGCACAGATTGCTTCTCTAAAGCAAATGAATTTTCCCTAAAGTTATACTTCCAACAGGAGTCTTTCTCTTTTCTAGTTAACCAGTTCTCAGTAAATTTCAAATTCACAAATTTTATGTGGTGCTAAAATTCTCCAGAGCATTAAAAAATTCAAGAGAGTTTCGTTCTCATTTGTCAAGATTGAAACACTAAATTTTTAATGTTTTGATTAACGGATTATAAGGGATATCAATGCAAAAATGGTGCAGAAAATATTCTAATGGTATAAAATAATGGTGAATGGTATAAAATAATGAAATAATACTCTACTGCATTTTGTGCGCTAGAAAGAATAATGTGCTTTTAAAATATTCTTAATTCTGAATGTACATTTGAAAGTGTATCAATTGTATCCTAAACGGAGTAAATAATTCTACCCTTTAAGTATGAAAAAATGGAAGCTGAATATTGATTTCAAACACATAACCATTGATTGCGTAGTATTTTTAGATGAGATATCGTTATAAATCTTTTATTTAAACTGCTGTGGAAGAAATTCTGAAAAACATAATTTTATATTTATCTCAAATCAAATATGATATATTGCAAGTTTTCAAATAATATTTACAAGTTATTAACATTTGTTTCTAAAGTTAATATTTATAACTTTACGGATTTTATATAGTGTTCCCCCGTAGAACATCTGGAGCTCAAACCTTAGCCAAGTTATGATTGTTTTAATTGCAATATTTACACGAGTAAGGTCATTTAAAGTTCCCCAAATACTGTTGATTAAGAGAAATAAGGAAATGAGCGGGAAAAGTCATGCTGCTAACACCGGTGCGCTGGGTAATGGTCATCCTGGTTCTTCATGAGTCTATGTTCGCAAGAACTTGGAAGAAGAAATAAAAACGACATAATTAACTTCAGTCATCTAAGCCATGAAATTAATTTACTTTCTGAACATCTTTAGTTTCGCCCCTGTAATATCATTAGGCAAAAATGTTACGTTACTTCTTTTACTTCTAGGAAACAATTATTAAAGAAAAGGAAAAATAAAGAGACAAAATCCATTCTCACTCATATTCATACGACTCTTTATAAGTCCTTTCTTTGTAAAGGTTCAAAGTACGGGCCTTAAATGGATGTCTAAGCTTTATCTAATACCACCAAAGGATATAATGGACATATATACTATATACATATAAAGATCGCTAGGACAGCATTTCTGGGAGCTATGAAACAAGGAGCTTCTCTAGGGAACATCCAAAGCCGTATGAGCATGTGGAGCTTCAGATTAAATTAGGTAGAAGTTGAATTTTCTCAAAATTAGGTCTTAGAGTAGGAAGAGAAGTGGCATTCCATGCTCTTATCTACTTAATAGGTTAAATTAAGGGTGAAATATGCACCTTAACGGGTTAAGGTTACACAGAGTTTTTTCTTGATGCTTGCAGTAAAATAATCTTGTTAAGAATGAACTCAAAGCCTTTAATCTGGGATACAGGTAATGAATTCAGCGAAATCTTACGTAATTTTATTTCCTAAATAGTTCGACATTAAGGACTGAACTAAACTGAGAGAGGTTTTACTTTAAGTGGCTATTGTTAAACTACTGAAAAGTGCAGTTGTGATGATTTCTGATTTTAGTCTTAATGCAGCTGAAATTTATAAACTTTTGTAAAAAATAAAGGCGAAAGACTTCATTAAGCGTGATGAGACTGACCTTAAATGTTCGTTAATTAGTTTCAATATTTAATTTTTTTATAATGGTAACAAATGTAATTTAAAGGTTCAAATTTAGTTCTATGTGCAAATATATGAACCCAATAAATTCATTGGCGGATTAGCCATGAAAATTAGAAACGTTTTCAAGAGGAAATGTGGTTACCATTTAAGTTAAAAATGTAAAACCAATCAAAAAATATTTGAAAAATAGGATGGAAATTCTGATATCAATGAGAAAGTAGTAATTTCTAGTCACTATAATGAAAGAATAAAGATTTAGATAAAAAAAAGAAAAAAAAACAAATGAAACAGCAGTTACAGTTAATTAAGCATTTGTTTTTTGAACGAGAATGTTTTACGTACATGTCATGAGCCCTATTTTTTACCAGACAGAATGTTCGAGAAATAAAAAGTGAAGACTAACCAGAGAGTCATATATAATAAATCATTTTGTTATAACTTGCGAAAATGAATTTATTATAATTTCACGATTTAGAAGGATGAATACTACGAATACGATTATATGCATAGATATATATAACACATATAATAATATGTTGGAAATTTATTAATAAATGAAACTTAATCGGAACAAACTGACAATACACCTTGAAATTTCTAATTTTCATTGAAAGCACAACCCTCATCAAGGCATCTACACCTTCTCTGCAGTATGCATTGCTGAGACGTTTTTTGCTCAGTCGCTGCTCAAGATTACAACACAGATTTTCTGAGCATATAAATACTACTGCAATTATTACGCAACATATTTTCGCCTGTTGCTGCCTAGAAAAGTCATATCCCTTCACTAAGCTTCTTTTCCTAGGCTCTAAAATATAAGCAGGGTACATAGACATTGTAGGGCGAGTTTAGCACTCCTAGTGTTGTACCAGTTAAGCATAAATATATGTCTGATGAACTGATCCTGTTCAAAATAAGAATGACGTTATAAGTATGAACCAGTTGTGATTTTCTCTCCAGTCATAACCTGCGTAGCAATTTTCTCTGTATCATTAAAAAGTAATTGGTTTCATCTACTCTAGTCAACTCTGTACTAAGTCCTATCGAAATGCCTATGAAATTTATATATATATATATATAGTCCTTTGGGCTATATACATATTTAGGATTACACTGTAATAGTAAAAGGAGGGATGGGGCAACTTAACGTTGATTCTTGCAAAAAGCTTTTATGTCCAACGATCTTTCACATTTTTGTAGCCAGGGTCTCTCTTACCCAATTTATTACACTCTATCCGTTATTCGCTTTCAATTTAACTTTTATGTTCTGCGGTTATATGATTTTTCAATATGAGTAGGCTACGTAAACCAATTTGCTATTTTATTTCTTTCACATCCTCATCAAGATTGTTGATTCCGTTTTAAATTTTAAACTTCATTTTCTTCGGATTTGCTTTGAGATTCTTTAAATTCATAAAGTGCAATAGCAAATTCACCATCGTTTTAAAAAATCTGCTGCCTTAAAAAAAGCAAAAAAACTAGCCCTTACCGTGACCGTGTGCCTTTTGTTTGCCATATTTCCTAAATTTCTATTGACAGTTTGCAGTCGATCCAAACTGATAAGACAATATTTTAAATACTATTAGTAATGTAATCACGAGTATCTACTAAGCTCATCAGCACTGGAATGTTTCGATCTGTGTTTAATTGTAATATTAAGTCGTTGCAATGTTAGAAGACATCTCTGTAGTTTGGGCCCTTGGAGATACGTGAGTGTCAATTGGGCAAATACTGTTGTCTGATCGAGCTACGAGCTACTCGTATGTTCATTCAGAACGAGATCTACTGTCCTTTTGCCCAGTTGATATCGATATTGGTAGAGAAACTCTTTGATCCCACTAACATCAGAGAAAGAGACAGTTGGGATGGCGCTGGTGTGTTTGCATATGGAGGCATTATTACGAAAAGACGGACGAAGCTCCACATTTTCGACACGCTCACATGCCCGAGATCGTTACTGTAATGAGTTTATTCTACCCCATGTGCGTCTTTTCGCAATGCCATTAGTCCCGCTTTTGCTTTCATGGACGACAATGCATACAGGGCTCATAATGTTGCGGAACTCTTGGAAATTGAAGATATCCACAGAATGGATAATCTGGGCTGCACTACTGATTTAAATCCCATTGGGCATGTGTCCGATACTTTCGGGAGACCCCTGGTAGCACGATCTTACCCACCTGAAAACATCAGATACAGAAATAGGTCTTCCTTGAAGAATGGGAACTCTTACCCCAAGGGTTAGATAATCTAATTTTGAGTATCGAAAGACGGTGCAACACAACAACTGCATTTAGGGGAAGTCATATCCCTTACTAAGACTGAGCCTCATTGGGCCTTATTTCCTAATAAATTGTGGTAGAAGAATAGCTGCCTTTACATTTGGTACTTTAAATGAGTCAGTTTCTCGATGCTTATGAATTAGGCAAGTAAGTTTTCTGCTCTTTTAGAAAAATGAGGTGGAGCATTTTTTATTAATTTTTCAAATCTGATCTATTAAACTCAATCTATTAGTCTTGTTTTTTTCCTGTATTATTGTGCACTCCCAACATTATAATTTAAGATAACTGAATGTCAAGTCTTTTTTATTTTAATTCATTATCAAGTCTTTTCTATTCTAATTCAGTGGCAAGTCCTTTTGATTCTAGTTTTGCCTCTTTTATTCGAAGATGGAATTACACTTTCTCTTCCGTCATTGAATCAAACTATGATCATAAAGCAGTACTAAGTCAAGTAGTTCTCCGAGCTTCACAAGCATTACTCAAGCTTACAAGTTCCCGTTCCCAACTTATGCTTCTGATTCCCATTTGCTAGAGCATAGAATGTCTGCATCCCCTAATTCATTTTAAGGGACTGTAGTTCTTCTTACCTAATTGTTACTTTCTTAGCTTGCCTATTCTCATTATAAGATTCATTATGTTTTTATAGCTATATTTTAATTAACAATTATCAAACACAGTTATTAAATACGTAACTCGAAATGTGCATACTGTACTTTTCATAAGTACAATTATCGCATATTCAATAAATACAATACTATTAAACATAATACTTTAATTACAAATGCAGTAACCTTTCGTTTTCGTATAAATATGTAAATATACTGCTATTTATCTTATTTAATCCTTCCCTCATACCGGTTTAAAATGATAAATAAATAAATATATATATATATATTTATTAAAAGTAATTAAAAAGGAAAACATAGGAACAAAAAGCCTGAAACTTGCGCTGAAGCTGCATAGAAAGCAATAAAATTTATTATATAAAAGAGAAGAACTAGCTCCAAAGAGAAAAAAAATTAAAAACTTGTGCAAGGTGCATGCCAAAAGTCCAAACAAAAGTGTGAAAGACGAAAAATTATTGTAAAAGACCAAAAATATTCAAAGTAATAAACAAAAACCTGAAAATGTTGTCCTTGCTATTGCATATACTCACCTGTCTGACGAATAGTCAGCCCAAGCCCACGAAATTCCTCGTGACAAGGAGCGCAAGGATTACGCCTGTTACCGGCAACAGCCTTCAGCATTTAACAGGTGACAGTGCTGTCCGGTTGGTGCGTTCCGGTTTTGATGGAAAGCTCACCGGGGGGACGGGTCCGGGGTTGACGGTTTGCTCCTCTCAACTCCCACCAAACCACACAACAGGACTTTCGTCTCATCGCATATTTAGAATGTCGCCATGCCGGAATCCTCACTATACATTTACAAACATCCATGCCTTCGAGATTCGAACCTGGACCCTTTGGCACGGCAGTCAGCGATGCTAATTACTATACCGGTTGGGCGGCAAAAACATTTTAAACTAACTATCGCCATTGAACGGAACAATTTCACCAACCTTATAAAAAATCTGCACCCTTTAGAATTCCCGCTCCTTTGACGAAGATAACAAATAAAAAAAAAGCTCACTGTGACACCATTTGTTCGCATTTTGATTGCCCTAATATAATTATGTGACATAATTTTAAGCAAGAATACTCCTTGCAGAAAAGAAAAAAAAACTCTCTTTTTTATTTAAATACAGACGTTAATAATAGTGGAAAAGAGGAAACTGAGATGTTCCTCTTAATGTAATAATGGGAAACAAACGATTAATTTTACAATTTAGATAAAAAAGGGTCATTTACTCTGATAAACTCCTCTTTGATAATGCAGAAGATCTTTCAAGGCCAAAATCGAAACAAGCAGGAAGCAATCTAGGGAAGTGGGCTGAAACTGTAGAGGATGGAAAATCAGACTAAAACACCTTTACCGCGACTTAGAATATAGCGGTGAAATGCAAATTTTGATTAATTATATGAACGTATCAATGATGGAATTTCCTCAGATGTGTACTAAAAATTACTGCATGGAATAAATAAAAACATTGATTAATTCTTTCAAAATTTAAACAGTTCAACGATTATTGGCAAGTACGCTTTTAATTATTGGCAAGTACGCTAACAATTAGCAATATATACTGAATAAGTTAAATAAATTTAAAAGAAATACATTTTAAAGTATACTTCTTATAATTCGACACTTTCCTATTGACTGTGAAATGACTTCTATCCTCTAGTTGTGCAAAACAGGAAAAATGAATTGTCATATAAAATCATATCTTCCGTTCGCATTTCGCACTCCGAGTTTTAAGAAGTAGTTAAATTTTGCTGTTTCTCGTCAATTTTGTTTTAATTAATAAAGTTACTACTATAGAAAAGCAATTGTTCTTAACAGTTAAAATGTGTTGTAAAGTTAATTTTGGGGCAGGAGGAATACAAAAGAGTTCAAAACCTGCAATTTCAAATTACCTTTTGTATACGCGAAAAGATCAAAAACACATTTTGTGTAAATATATCAATATTTCGTCATTTTCTGGTAAATTTACGTTTTCATTTTTAGCAAACAAATGGCGAATATATTTATCATTTTTATTTTTTTTAATTCTTAAATGTGTACCGTAATCTTAGTCTGTGGCAAAATCCTGGCATAATATATCTAGGTAGAAGGGTCTTCTAATTGAGCCGTCTCTTTTGACAGCATCACACGCTTGTTTTACATGCCACGGCCACAAGTTTAACACATCGATCTACAACTTGGGTGTAAAAGGGAGCTTCGGAAATCCATGAAATCCGTAACAACATTTTTCAAAACAGTATCAATTACAGTTCCTTCGCTTCCTATTACATCAAGGTTTTCAAGACAAATCTGAAGGGTAGTTAAATGAGAAATTATGGTGAAAGTTGTATTTTTAGAAAGTTCTGTAGAGGGAGAAACATGACCGACATATTCTGATCCCGATTCTTGCATGAGAGAATAATTTTGAATATTTTTTAATTATTATGTGTCATCTTTTCTTCAATCAAAATGCAGGCCACATAGTGTTTCCATAATAGTTGCAGCGATCTGCCAGCATTTAATAGATTTTTGATGACCTCATCCGTAATATTCTTTAACAAGAAGTATAGATATTTAAACTACCTCACCAAATCACGTTGACGTATTCCGTTGCTTCGAAATTGAGTTTTGTCTTCATGAATTATCGAATAGTCTTTTCCTTGGAAAGTAATCGAGCTTTCAACAATCGGCGCAGCCTTAGCTCTCTGATATGTCTTCTTTCATCTACAACCATAGCAGGTTCAAAGTTTCGGCATGAGCAAAGGAAGCATTCCGCTGAATTAATGGGTTGATGACTTACAATAAATTTTGAGTTAGATATCATGGTGTTCTGACGGCTTCAGAAACTATCTTTGAACTATCTATGAGATTTTTGCTGGTTTAAATTTTGAACCAGAGAAACATGTAACAATTCAGAATAAAGTGTAGCAACTGCCTATTTTCTTCAGTGTATTTCTCTAAGCTAACGTAAAGTACGAGAAATCGATTTGTTGTCGTCTTGAGTATGAAAGCGAACCAGTATTATGAGCTGCTAAATCATCTAACATTTACCTGCCTTAATGACAGCAGAAATATCAAGTATGACGGATCCTTGTTAAATATTCTGTCAACTTGAAGAATGCAGAATTCAACACGTTCAGAGTGAACCACAGGACGTTTAAAAAGTCAGCGAAATTTAGTCCATTGAACCATTTTGGTTTTGTGGTAATATTTTCCAAGTTATGAAACAGGTGATGGAACTGCAGTTCATGGAAGTGTATGAGACGTATACACCACTGCAGCATGCAGTAGTCTCCCACTGTGCAACTCTCTTCAGTGGATAATACCATTTTTCCAACCAGTATTTATTACCCAGTTCCATCGCCATTTATTACATCAAGTTCTTCAAGACAAATCTCAAAGTTTGTCAATTGATAAACTATAGTAGCAGCTATAACTTTAGCTAGTCCTCTTCTTAAATGAGAGAATAATGATCCTGTTTAACCACTCTTGAGAAGAGAGAACACAACAAAACAAGTTTAAGAATTGCGTTGTGTATTGTGCAATTTTAGTGAATAACCCTTGAACCTTGATGTTAGTGAATCAATGTGTCCAAACATTTCAAAAAAAGAAACACAATAATCAGTATCAACTTTTAAGACAACCTTAGAGTTTATTTTTCGAACAGATCAAATCATGTCAAAATCAATTTTTGTAATAAACACATCCTACCCCGAAAAATAAAATCCTTAAAATTATATATCTTATTTTAGCTCATCAAAAGATTTTTAATATTTTGTATTCAAATAACAGAGTACTGCAGAACCACCTTCTTAAGAGATTTGGAATATTAAAAAGGAGCGAAAATTCTATTTCAATTTTCCGATTCTTTTTAAACTCAGCAAATACAGTTTTACAATACCTTAACTCTGCATTTTTGTAGTTCACCAAATAAAACAAAATTTCTAATTTATTAACAATTTAGAAAATCTTTAAACAAACTCATTAAAAAATTAAGCCAATTTTAATTTACCATTTTACAAATAGGGAGAGCCCTTCTAGCAGTTAATTCTAACAAATATGTGCTAAAGTTACTATTAAGATAATTCGTTTTTTTTTCTATTAATTAAGATAAACCCAGTTAAGAAAGGAAACGACAAAAGGAACTTACCTAAAGCAGATAACACAGCCAAACTTCCAGAAACTCCATCGACGGCTCCAGGCGCAGACGGGAATGGATCACCAACTGAAAACTTTACAGGAACGTGAACCAATGTCGAGGACGCAAGCCGGATAAGGCTCCATTCGGCTGGAAACATGGACGCCGCAGCAGTCATCCGGAAAACAGCACCATATCATACTAGATGCAGCAACAATCAAGATGAAAAACCAGACCATGGCAGTCCTCACCAGTTGTACAGCGAAGCAAATAGGATCAAAATGCAGATTTTCTATTATAAGCGGTTGTCGATTCGAAGTTTAAATTCTTTTAGGATCAATTTGAGGGGCAAACAGCCCTTTTAGGTAGGATGTATTACGGAAACATTACTGAATAAGGCCGAGGCCAGTACAACTTCTTGTTCTTCATTTAAAAAAATTGGGAGAGCGAAAGCCCCGCTTCATTTATGAATTACATCCTTAAAACTGCACAAAAAACCGTGCTCAAGGCACGAATAAGAGCAGAGTCAAGTCAGGCCAAAAAAAAAGAGAACGACACCTGCACCAGCTTTTTGTCAAGGCAGGAAACCATATATAGCCAGTCCGCGTTAAACAAGGGGAAAAATTCAGTACTCCAAACCCCGTATACACACCTGTAAAAATTTTCCCAAATTCCGAGGTGTTGAACTAAACACAAATTCAAATGTCGCAAAATACGCCAAAAGAAAAGCGGAGTATCCGACGCACGTGCAAACCAAAAACTTACAGCCGCACCGAAAATACTCATTGTATTCTTCTTAACACGTAAGCAAAGCCTTAGAATTCAGCTAAAAAGTGCGACTTTTCAATGCTTTCCCCCCAAGACCTTTTCGCAAGCAAATTGTAAAAATTTAGTGAAATAATTGACTGTATCTTAAAAACTGTTAAAGCTAGAATCTTGAAAATGTCTTAAATTTAAAGACTAATTTTTCTGTATCCAGTGATATCAATTAATAACGGATCTACTTAAGTTAAGTAATATTAATTCAAGTTTATTACGCAGAAAAGCACCCAATTCCATTGTGTTTCATACGCGTTTACGTGTAACGAGTGGAAGATACGTACAAATCTTAAGTACCAAAAAACCCCTTATTAAAATTAAACCAAAACAAATATAAATACAGCATATTAAATAAAATAACGTTGTGTAGCATAAATTTAGAATAATAATAAAAATTAATTCTTAAGTCACAACTTAAATAATTAAGTGAATTTGCTACACAACAATCCTCTTTTTCAGTTCTCCGAAAACGATTTGAATATTTTTTTAATTAACATGTGCGTCTTTTTTCCATCAAACTATGGACCACATAGTGTTTTCTTAATAGACTGATTCTGCAAATCATTTCGGTTGTGCGAGTTTTTCATCTTCTTGGTTTCTTTCAACGGCGTGAGAATAGTGTGAATGAGTTATCATATATTTTCATATATATGTCTGCATAATATTTACAATATTTACAATTATAATTGTTATAATACTATAATAATTGCTGATTAAAGTCGCCGTTTACAAAGGTTTGTAGCAAAAATTGTTATAGATTTTGCATTTAATTAGAATTTTTAGTAGAATTATAGTTAAAATTATTTTATTTTCCCGTGCAATGCAGCACGACACATATTTTAAGAGAAAACTACGCCGGAAAAATAAAAATACAGGAGCACATGCAATTATTAATAAATAGATATCTCGTAATTTATATTTAAATTAAATTAATGTAATTGACTACTGTGTTATCTATAACTGTAATTCCATTCTCTTATTGGTTCCCAGAAATCTCGAGAAGCAGAAAATGCTAGAATTACTTCTCGCGACCGATTATAAAAAATTTACGAGAAACAACGAAATATCGGCATATCAAAACTTTGATTGCAATACTCTAATATACAAACCATAGCAGAATAAAGTATGTGTAGTTCTACTTAACGTCATGAAGGATGTGCGTGAGAGATGCATGAAAAGTGCAATAGGATAAAATACCCAGGTAGGAAATAATTCTTCGAGACTATTATGACGAATATAGACATATATTTATGTTATGAATTAGTAATCATAATAACATCTCTTGTTCTCTTCTAACTCTGGAGCTAAAGGTAAATTAAAAAAAAAATCTGATGTGTACACCACATGACTTCCTTGTACGGAATATTATGTTATACGCATTTTTTCCTGCATTTCATTTAAATAATATTATAATTATTTCCTAGAATTTCATTACAGATATATTTCTCATTCGGTTAATTCAGTTCTCACTTCTTTGCAAGGCAAAAATACATAAAAACTCAAAATATCTTAATTCAATTTGAAAGATATCGAAAAATATAAAATACCAAATACAGTTAAATCAATTTAAAAATATTTTTTCCGAATAAAATTACAGTTTCTATGCAGAAACAAACAATTCGGCCAGGAGCAAGAAGGCAGATTTTTCGGTGCACAAAACTAAAAGTTTCTTTTTGGTCCCACTGGGAAGAAAGACACTGAAGTTGCAGATAGACGAAATTCACTATTCTGCTATGTTTCAAATTTAAACAATTATGTCTTCTATGGTAAAAAATAGGCTTAGCCTCACTTAAACAACTTTTACATTGTTGATAATTTTACAGCTGTTGCATGCAGATTAACTAAAGGCATAGAAACCTTAACCAGAAGATAAGACCAACATAATGCGATCATTTTTAAAGCACAAAATGCACAATTTACCAACCAACCAACCAAATAAAAAAACTGAGCTCACTGAGGCGAGTAACTGAGTGGGTATATATGTATATATATACTATATATACTTTTGGTGCGGCCGATTAGAACGAAAACGAGAGAAGCAAAACTACATGTTAAACCAGTCCTTTACACCAAATTTCAACATTTGGAGGCTACTCGTTTTTGAGTACATACGTACTTATACATACGTACGTACAGATGCCACAAAAAAGTCTCTTCCGAATCCATTTTACAGTTTTATAATTCGTTTACGGAAAAAGAGCCTTTTATTCTGTCCTAGCGTAGAAGTGTCACGCAAAAGCATCGTTAAATTGAATTCGATAGCGGTCAAACTGGATATTTTTGTTGAAATATGATACATGGAATTTTTCGTGATTACTGTACTTCCTTTACTTCGCGCAAGGAAGCAATTATTATTCAGCTTTAACTAATAAACTGTTTGTGGGGCAGAAAACTACTTTCTTTAATGAACTTATATTATTTAAATTCATCAATGCGTGTATAGAAAAGGGAGCAAAGTTACTTTAAATATTTTCCCAATATTCTGTTTTTAGTTTATTTATTAACTGTTTGTGTAAATAAATGAAGGAAACCGAATCTCAAATTCAATTTACTATTGTGTTATATTAATTTATTAAGAGAATAGTGCTTTTATTTCCGACCAAAACTTCAAGCTTAATCGAAAGAAAATTACGTTCAAGAGTTTAATGAAGAAATCCACGAATGTTTTTTGTCAAATAAAACTTCCTGGGAAAAGCGAAATAGATAGAAACGCGATTTAAAGGGTTGAAAACTTCTAAAATTTAAATAAATTCATGGATTAAAATTTAAAACTACGCTCCAGCAACTTTTCTCAATAATTATTCCATCAGATGCGAAAGAAGAAAAACCATCTTTTGCAGGATAACGGGGATGATATTTCAGTGCTGCCTTCAACATTTTCTATTAGAGCTGCTAAATAATGATAATTACCTAAAACATACGGTATCAGGAACGAACTGCTTGTAATTATGTGGAATTTGAGGAGAGAAAAAATGTTAATTTTCTCCTGTGAAAAGAGTATTCTATCTAATTAAATAACTGAATTAGAAAGCAAACTTTTAATCCATAGCAAGTCTACAGAAAGCACCCGTACTCATGTTATACAAAACTTTGTTTTAAGCATTTATTCACAAAATTATGTCTGAGGTATATTTTAAATCAGACACACATATTTTTATGCATGAAAAATATAGTTTTGTTATGCTTGATAAATGATACAGAAGTAGCATTTAAAGCTTATAATACAGAGTTATTTGCAATTTTGTCGAAGCGGTTAGAAAACTGAGTTTCAAATTTCGTCTTATTAAAAGACAGATAAAGGCTTTTTTACGAATTTTATTAAAGCTAGATGTACTCTTTTTTGCTTATACAGGGAACATTTGTAGTAGAATGATTTGGATTACTGAAAATGTGGAATACCACAGGTGAATGAAAGCGGTTATAATTACGTTTTTCAACAAAAATCCCGTAACCATTTATGTTAATATTTCAATGAAATTTTGCCCCAAAAGAAGACCTATTTGTGAACTATTTGTGTGCGAAAATTTGAATTAAAATTTGTGCAAAATATAATAGGGCGCACAGGATGAAGAGTTCAAAGATCAATGTGGGACGATTTTGTAGTTTAAATCCAAAAGCCATTTTCATATCAATATTTATAAAAATATTAACATTTCTGCTTTCGTTTACTGCTACTCTACACTATATTCATAACCGTATCACCAATACTACAGATCTATTTGATTGGAAAAGGCTTGATAAGGCAAAGATGTCTATTCTATCAGCAAAGAGGGACACATGCAGAATGTGAAATGTATAAAAAAAGGAAGAGAATGTTAGTTTTAGCGTAATTGAAATTGACATTGGTTGGGTGATTTATTTATTAAAATTTTTTTAAATATATCATGTAATTATGAATATTTCTGTGCAGTATATTGATTGGAGTATAGACTGTTTCCTTTTATTTTGGTTCAAGGAAAATTGTGCAAAATTTAACCAAGCTCAAATAAAACTGTAAAGTAGTGTAAGACTAATACCGTAACACGTAATAGATTTGGTCTCGCTACCAAGGTAGGAACTTGCTTCTTTATCGGTTAATGTATTTTTTTGAAAAATCACCACCGGCCGATACCTTCACCGTTTTTGATTTATTCGCTAAAAATTGGTAGAGAGCGCATTTTGATTCTGCTTTAAAGATTGTGTATTGTTTTGGAAAGTTCTTACACTTTTCTAAAGAGTAAACAAAACGACGTCAGCTAACAGTTTTACTAAGAACTGGTAACAGGAACACAGCAACGATTATGTGAAACTAAGTTGCGTGTCGTAATTTCAAAATAGAAAATATATCGAAATATGAATATTTATTTTTTGTAAAAATACATTTATAAATTTCTTGCATAGAATGTTTAACTTTAACTGTTAGTGGGAATGCAAAATGACCAAGTGAGCCAAAAATGGACAACGTGAGTAAAGTAAACGCCTTCAGCGGGAATCCCGTAGAGTGGTTTCCCGAATCTTATACGGACAGTGATCTTCGTCTTGGTTTGAAGCTTTACTTTTTTATGTGTGTATAGTTGATTTCAATAAACCCACCTACTCTATTATCACGGGTACACTTTAATTATTAATAATCGAAATAATCTACGGCTATTGCTTTTAAATTCATTAGATTTGCAATTAATAACAGGATAAATTTCAAAGCAAAAGTAAATATCTTACGCTGTGCTGAGAAACAACTTACTGCCACAAGGAAGATAAAAATATTTTAATTCAGGTAACGGCAATATATTTCTTTTCTTCAATATATTTCTTGACGATAAGAGTATATAAACGTTAAGCACGTTTATATATATATATATGTTAAATTATATATAAACGTTATATATATATATATATATATGTTAAATTTAAAATATAGATAGAAAATATAGTATAGTATATAGATAGAAAATATAGTATAACGTTTTTAAATAGAATATAAACGTTAAGCACGTTTATATGCGCTTATATTTTGGCAACTATGTTCTTTAAAGCGTCATGTTAGTTTTCGCGCAGTGCTGTCGATATACATGCAGTTGATTTTGGTTTGGCCATTTCAGATTTTTTTAATAATTTCTCGTTTGATTCACGTAAACGAGTTACTCAAAATTAGTATAGCTTGTTACCAATCGAGATTTGCTTAAAATATTTCTTTCCAAAATAGCTCCATGAATTTTAGCAGCAGTACAATGGAGTTTTCCAGAAACTATCTAACAAAAACAGATTTCACAGTAGTAGAAACACGCTTACAAAAAATAAAGCCATAGTATATTTCTCGATTGACAAATTAAATTTAAGCCAGGTTTCACAATAAATCGTTTTGACGATTTAGCTGTAGGAAAAAAATGAAAACATTTTTGCGACTGTGAAGAAGATAGAAAAACGATTCATCGTGATCAATACCAATGAATCGCTAGTCTTCGAAGATGAAAGGAATCAAAGGATGATTGAGTGTGAGCTAGAAGGTGTAGTAAATTCTTTAAAACGTAATCCATGCCTGCAGCAATTTTCCGAAAAGTTAATCTCAACCGAAGACTTGTAAAGTAAGAAGAAAATTAGTTATGCTGCAACTTAGTTCACTGATTACCTCTTAAAAATGAAAAATTTATTAAAAGAAAAACGTTGAAGATAAAACTATAAATACATGAAACAAAGAGCCTTTATAAATTAAGATTTGAAAATTTTAAGTAGTGGAAATAAGACTTAAGCCTGAAAATCAGATTTTACTTTCATCTTTATATTCATTAGTAAAAACTTAATACTTATGCATTTTAAAAGTTTTAAACAAAAGATAAAATTTATGAAAAAAATTCATAGAGTAGGTGAAAGAGATATTTTATGAATTACATTAGAAAATAAAGTTAAAAATTTTATGAATATTAAAATATTGATATAATTTTACATCACTCGGTTGTTACCGTAGGCAAATATTAATTTGAAAGATAATTTAAGGAGTTTTGCTTTTCAAGCTTACAAATTCTTCCCGGAATTCTACTTATATCAGATGTTAAAATTGCTCCAGTACATCACTAGTCACTTTACACAAGAATTTCATCATGGGTCATACAGGTATAGTCCCACCCCGGAACTGTGACGTTCCACTATAATACTGAAAAAGAACTCACTAGGGATGATCCGATATTCTCCCACCCCTCCTTTCCTACCACCCAACCTACTTCCTAGAGGACTCCACTCAAGAGGACTTTCGGCTAGCCGTGTATTTTGAATGTCCTTTTGCAGCACGGACACTATACGCGTACAAATATTCATGATTTCTCCCAGATTCGAACTCGGGCTAACGGCACTGTGTACCCGCTGAGCAACTAATTATTACACAGTGAGGGCGGCATGCAACAAATGTCAGATGTGCATGAAAAGTGCTACGTGCTGAGATATAGTAAGGATTTGCATTGCAGCGATACGCACAAAGCAGGTATCAATATCGCCATATACTTTGTGTATAAATTCGTATTATACAGCGGATTTCTCATTTAGAAATCGCATTGAAGCATTGACATTGGTTCTCCATGAAAAAAGAAGAAACTCTCACCTGTATGTGCTGGAATTTGACTGCTGTAGGATTATGGTCTATCCAGACTGTTGTTTATTGCTTCGCGAAACTACGACATTGCTTCGAAAACTAATCTTGTTAGGCGAAATTCCATGATCATCATGCTAATATGGGACTGATGGATCCAGGAGTGCCATGCTGACCGCCAAGCAGGTTCTTAGTGTCCCAGGGCCAGTAATGCCTGAGAGGTTACACATGTCCTTACGGCCTTGCCGAATCTTACAGCACGTCACGTAACCTAATGGAGGAACTTGGCTCGTGTACTGGACGACAAATGTCCGCACGGATAGTGTGATGACGTTGGCAGCACCATGGACTATCAACACAGGTATAATTATTTTGGCTTTCCATGTCGTTACAGGAGAAGCCGTATCGCCTACAGTGATGCGACGAACAAAGAAACCGGACAGAAGAGTAGCACCACATTTCCTTTTCAAATGAATCCGAGTTCTGAGTACATGGTCATGATGGATGGTTTTGCGTGGGAAGGCACCAAGAAGAACAAATGGTGCCAGCTGTCATTCTTCATCGTCTTACGGGTTATTACCTGGGTTGCTGGTAAGAGGTGCCACTAGATACACATCCCGATTACCTCTTGTACGAATATCGGGTAATGTGGACAGCCACCGTTACATTTCAGATGTATTAAAGCTTGTGGCTCTGCTCTATCTTTTAGGTCTGCGCAACGGCATCTTTCAAGAAGGTAATGCACAAACATTTTTGCCCGTGCAGTTCAGAATTTCGCGACACAGAGGGTGTTCGACTGTTACACTGGCCTTCGCATTCTACACAACGAGCATTTCGTCATGGATTCTGTCACAAGAAACTGCCACGCCCCCTCTCGGCATACACTACGATTAATAAATCCTGGCATCGAGCTGAAGTCGTATGGAATTAAGTACCGTGTCTATCATCCAAGCTCGGTTCAACTCGATGCCCAGACTTTTTTTACCAAAAGTAGCAACTCTGTGTGCTGAATGTACACGTTGTATACCCCAAACCACCCTGCAAGTTTAATTATGTCTTTCTCCCATTATGCTGTGTATGTGCTATAGATAAGATCCTGCTTCTTACTTTTCTTCCTAGCGTAGAACGTTAAGGGCTGTGTGACATCGTCATGTAATTGACAAAAAATAAATTTTGTTCTTATTTTCTTACATCACATTTATTTCGTTTCTTGCATAAATACAGCTATATTCGTTGTCAACTTGGCGTTAATCAAAGCTTAACTTTTCGATTTCTATTTAATTGGTTCTTGTGTGCTTAATTTTTGAAAACCCAATTAGTAAGAATAACGTGAAACAAAGGAGAAAAGATTTGATTACACGTTTTTAACATTCCGCTGTGAATGGTATAACGGTTAAAGATACTGGATGTCGGATAGTTGGTCATAAGTTTGAATTCAGAAGAAGGCTTAGGTGTTGGTCAGCAGGTGCTGCAGGAAGGCACTTAAATTTCTGGCGAGAAGAAAATCCTTTTTTGAGGTTTAGTAGAGAAAGGAATTTCTCTATTAAAATTCTCATCGATTCTCTCTTATCACAGGTATAATTCAAATATCTCATCAGGTGTTCTCGGTTATAATACGAACAACGTTTCCAGAGCAACCCTGAGCATTTTTCTGAGACATTCAAGGTGAGGAGAGAACTGAATGACCGAAGGGTGTTGGACGTTCCCAACGAATATATTAAATTGCGAATATCGAGACATTTCGAATAACAGCATTTTCCCTAAAAACTGGTGCTTCAGAAGGTTGCTTACATTATTTTCCTTTCTCAGAAGTGTTTAATATTTTTTAAAACTAGCTAAAGAACTTTAGAAGGAATAAAATAGAGCTTAGAAAGAAGGAAAAGAAAATACGAGATCAATGTGTCTTGCTTTGCTATATGACATGAGTGCTGTAGTTACGGTGTTATTCGACTGAAAGTGTATTCTTCAGGAGGGTGCAGATAAAATAGACTATAGAATAGAAAGTTGTATGGTGGTGTTGTTGTTTTGAGTTTAAATCTCATCCTAACAAGGTGAGGTAAGAATAATTCAGAAAGTTA
The DNA here is from genome assembly GCA_000611955.2 of Stegodyphus mimosarum. Taxonomy (NCBI): domain Eukaryota; kingdom Metazoa; phylum Arthropoda; class Arachnida; order Araneae; family Eresidae; genus Stegodyphus; species Stegodyphus mimosarum. The sequence continues at coordinate 494,797 of KK121306.1, forward strand.
AAAATGTCCTGATCTTTTAAGTTCAGGTAAGGTGAATTGTATAACATACATACAATCGCATTACCCTAATGTGGGGTGTGCAGAATGACCCTGACTTCCTGGAAGCCTTTTATACTATCTGAGTTCAAAAAACATGAATTAAGGCTACTTTTGACATAAAGGAGTACTCCTTCTCCTCTGTGCCTAATTCTATCATGCTATAACAAAGAAATTTGAGAATATTAAGTGAGTGTGATATGTAGCATGTGTTTATGTAATGAGCGCAATATCAATGTTGTGTGTAGTTAAAATGTACTGCAATTCGCCCATCTTGTTGGTGAGGTTTTGGGCATTCCAATTCATGATCGTAACTCATCAGAGGTATTATTTTCCTCGTCATCCTCAGAAGCGTTTCCTCCCTCATCATGCCTCTACGCATCAAGTGTTCTACCTTGAACATAGTGAATGATTTTACAATCAGTTTCCCTTGAATAAGAAAATAAGAGAGGAATCGACGTCAGTGCGTTACAGGCGATATTTTGTTTTGGAGTGTATTGTTCATGATTGGTTGCATTTACGAGCCTCATTGCTTTCGACAGTGCAGTCAGATGTTGGCAGAAGTGTAATGAAATCTTGAAGGTTTTTGATGACTTGTTGTGCTTCCTGTACCGTTTTCACGATCTTATTAGCGAAAATATCAGACTTTGTATTCTGTGCATAAGTTTTATTGAAGATGATTCTATCCAGTGTAGTGGTAGTTTTCATGGTGGGGTTTTGCTTCGGAAATGCTTCACAGCCAATCCAGTTGCTGGTGTGATTTCCCAGGCAATTGCAACACTTTGTTTCTGTATCTCTAGGTTTAGGCCAGTTTCTGCTATCAGGATCTCTGGTGCATTTCCAACACAAAAGGTTGGGTTTCAGGGCGTGTTGAAATCACGGGCAGTCTGATCGTGGGGAAATCACTGACACCTGAAACATTGTGCCGGCCCACGACAGCATATGTACCTTAGGATTTTAACATGTAAGAACATCAGAAAATTTAATTTTCAAATTTCACTGTTACGCGAATTTTTAGGCAGTGTCATTAGATACAGAGGCATTTTCCCCTCTCTATACCTCTTATAAGCATCAATTACTCTACCACAAACAGAGTGAATGATTTTTCAGTCAGTTTCTCTTGAATAACAGAACAGGAAAGAATCGATATCAATGGGTATATTCCGATTAATTACTTTGAGATTCGTTTCATTCGGTAGGAGGTATGAGCGGTAGGAAAGATTTAATTTGGTAGAAAGTGCCGTCATTCGTCTATGAATGTCAGAGTTTTGGGTGAGAATTTCGTAGTGCCCTTCTGGCTTTTTCTTTTCCGTAAATCCCTCTTTCTCGAGAGTTTCAGTGCATTAAGTCCAGTTAAGCGGGCTATCAATAAAAAATGCTAATCGGTAACATCTTACCCGGCAGATTTGGGAAAATGGATTGACCATCAGAGAGAGTGCACTATCCTCAACGTTATGAGGATCACCGATTGGCCCAGCCAGGCACGTGTCCTCATCTCGAGTTCCGATAGGCCGACTCGCTCTTTCCGTTTGGGACATGCTAACTACGTCAAGCTTCTCGGAAAACACAACAGATGGCGCCACAAGTAGGTGGCTATTAGCAGCTAATTGAGTGGATTTGGAAGTAAGAGTTTTACCTTTAAAGTCCAGATTTCGAGGGGAACATAGAGATCTGATGGTTTTCGGCTTAATCCTTCTTTTCACAGAAACGTCAACCTGGCATTTCGTGGAGTGAGAGATCTGATCAAAGTTTGAGACATTAAGTTCATCAGAAGGGAGTTCAGCCAGCACATGGTATTGATTTTACTCTTTAATATTGTCTTGTTGTACACGGTTGAGCGGCCTTTTGACACTTTGATTGGGGTAATCCAGTCCATGTTCGTTTCAGTATTTCTAGCGTAGAGGGGTTTCGAAAGAATGTTTTTGCTGTAGCACGTAGCGAGATGGTTAGGCTTACGTGCTCGTTGGCCTGTTCTTCAAATTTTCGACTTCTTCTACGGTAATTTCTATAAAATTCGTCACCCAAGTCAGTGGGGTCCAGCTCATAGAAGCGATCATTTATCTGGTTCACAATCGACATGCTGATTCCATGAAACAGATCCAAGTTCAAGTCAGCAGAAATCAGTAAAACAAAAGTTGATCAGTAACAACGCACGAAGGCGTTTTTTACTACGCATTGGTCAATTCAGACCAGAGTGCAACCTTTTATATACTTACGAAAACTGATCTCAAAAGAAAGGTCAGAACAACTCACGTCTGCGAATCTGAGAGTCCAGCTGGTACACTATATTTTGTCTCAGTGGTTGTGAGCTTTATAGGACTTAAATGCTATAGCTTTGAGTTTGTGGTTAGATGCTTGATTTAGAGATTCTCCAATAGCGTAGTCAGACTCATCGACCTTTGAAGAATAAGAGACGCATTTGTCTATGGATGTGTTGATATTATGGCCTTTAAGAGCTTCACATCTTTGAGTAGACAAAGGAATTTTGCGTCTGTTGTTCGTTTGGGAAATCTTTGAACATCCGCTGAGTAGTACTTGATTGAACCCTCGTGGCAGATACTAAGATAATCTTTATATATATATAAATTAATAAATCCGAAAATCGTCTTCTTAAGTCTTTAACGGTTTCTAGCTCCTGAAGTTGAAAATTGCTTCTTCTTTTTTAAATAAGGGTTAACTCGCATTCTTGGCTATTAAATGGCCTAAGAATTCTATTGCAGGAACACAGAAAGCATATTTTGAAGCATTTAATATAAGTCCATATTCATTTCGTTTATGTAAAACTTTAAAAGCAATTTTAAAAAAAATTGAGTGCGGTAACTACCGTTGCTCCAGATATGCATTTTTCATAAATGGGCATATGATGATACCCCGGAGAATAATTAATTTAGGAATCACCGTTTTGCCGTGAAGAGATTGAGGGAAATCTTGTATATGTGGAGCGAATGAAAAACCTTAACTGGATTCAGTGCTCTGTAAACTCCAACTGGTCTAAAGCCAGCAGGCCTTTTATGTTCTATGTATAAAGGTGAAGAGGGCCAGTTTCTTTTAGAAAACTGACTGTTCCAACATATATTCGATTTCCTATATCACTTCATCATAAAAAATCGTCGTCGTGTTGCTTAGAAGTAAACTAGTTGTCCTTTAGTTTCGATATAATGAACTGGGCCCTGTTTGCTATGTGTAACCGGATTAGTTATTTCGGAAAACTTACGTAAGCATCTTGCGATATTGAGAACATTCGGAAATAGGTTTAACATTGAGTTGTGTGCTGGGCTCTGGTTTGCCAGTACTAACAAAATTTGTTAATGTGTGGATTTTATGAATATGTTAATACGTTGTTAATCCTGCTTCTTTTTCAAGTCCATCACTAATCCCAAATGGATGAGAAAATTGGCTCCTATCGTGGGAACAGAAATTTCAGCTATTATGAAATTCCAATTAAAACTTCACCTGAGATCAAAAGTTAAATTTAGTAGATTAATATAGTAAGTTTTAATTTTAGTATTGTTTCCAGCAAATAGCTCTAGAACAGTAAAACTCGCATGTTTTCGTCAAAGCCTACGAATACACGGAATGTCAGTACCTGCACTCAGGAGTTAATTTCATATCTGTATGTTTATCATATATATGTGATCTATTGGAAATGTTTGGTCTTTTTTTCTGTATCCATGACTTGTTTCGGAATAGTAAGCGAATTTAATTTTTCGACGGAAAAGTGCATGGAAAAATGCATCTAGGAGCTCCAACTTTAAAACAATAACTAGTATTGGCATAACCTCTTTTTTGAACGTTTCCGGTCATTGCGATATCTTAGATTTTGATGGTGCTGTTTTCGAGAGACGTGTTTAGCATACTTAATGAGATTCTCTATTTATTTTATCATTAAACTTAGTGTTAAAAATCTGTATTTTGCTCAGTATTTGATGCTACGCAAATAGTTAATTGTGTGTCATTTGTGATGTCTGAAAATTTATCAACTATTTTTTAAATCTGCATCAAAATCCAATAATATTGTTTGCATACCGGAAGAAAGACTTTGCATCCAAACGTTTTTAGGAAATCATCATGTATTTTATTTGACAATCATTCTGCTATTTGTTTCAAAAGGAAAGTGTTATTTTTTTTAACTGTAAATCCGATAAATACGGATATACGTTTTATAAAACCTGATCTTCGGAATTTTGAAATTCCGCGATGAGTCGGTCTCTTAAAGTTAAGATATTTTTCATTGTCAACTGGTGTTAAGATGGTATCTGAAGCATATACTAATTAAAGTTGATGTGACTAAATTTGCACAATATGATAAAATTTAAATTTATATCTGGTAATTAATCGCTAGGTTAAATTGAATTTAACATTGATTTAAATATAGCACAATTTTCGATATCTGATTTCCAAATGGGTGTATTTTCAAACCGTCATGTGGATTCGATCTGTCACCATTTCCTGAATAAGTAATTCAGTCATTTTTTGAAAAGAGCGTTGCTTCCGAAAGAAAACGGGAAGAAGGGAAAGTGTATCGTTTCCTTTCATCAGAGAAAAGGTCAGTGACTTTCAACCGAGCAACTGATTGAATGCGTTACTTTATAGTCAATACAAAATGAGAAAAAATAAAGAAATAAATATACCTCCTTGTATTGCACAAATAAAAAAAAGGGAGAGAATCGGACTTTTTCTGAAATACCACATCATTTATTTTCCATATTTCGATTCTACGACTGAAATCATGACTAAATATTAAATTTGTAAATTTTGGTGAGAAAAATAAAAATTTATCTTGGCGCAATTTTTTCAGTTTGCGCCAAGAATAATTCACTTGGTGAACATTTTAATTTATACCAACGTATTTTCCTTCTTTTTGTTTCATTCTACATGACCGGAAAAAGGGTCATCATTCACACGTTCAAATAATTTTAACAAAGGGCGTAAACCACATTTGGCGTTATTATCTCTCGTAACAAATATGCCAAATTTCAAAACGCGCCAATATGTAAATTCACGTTTATCTTAGGAAATCTTGAATGAAAAACTCTAATTTTTTGCAGTTGCGTTTAGAAATACATCTACTTTAAGATGATGGTAAAAGTTTTACAGTTTATAATTATAAATATTTTTTTCGAAAAATTTATAAAAATTATTTAAAAATAAAAATTA